>JAMKCH010035308.1:0-15872 GCA_023653785.1 Ophioderma brevispina | reverse complement strand
GCAAGTTTGACTTGTGAATACACAAACAAGGCATGCTTAAGTACACAGGTGCTGGTTTGTGTTTTCTCCTGTCTCTTTTTTTCTCCTTACTACTTAAGTTTGGTTCATTTAACCCAGTATATCTTTGTAAACTAGATATTTTAATATTAAAAGCATTTAAAGACAACATGTCTTTGACCAATAAGGGAAAAGGTCTCTGTTTACAATGACGACTGACATTCTGTTTGATTTAACTCAAGTTTGGTTTTCAGTGGTTTATTTGTGTTGTTTGTTGTGTCTATCAAATGGTCCATATAATAACATATTATATCATATGGTCTTCAACATCCATTCATACCATTTCCATTCATTTGGTATTTAATCCCTCCGCTGCATTTTGCAATATTCACGCGAATTTGTCAGACACACCGAAGATTAAACATTTAAGTTTGGCCAAGTCGCTAAGTTACTATTCTCAATATGAGTAGAGGAAAATACTGCAAAGACGATAAAAGACCGTGGATAATACAATAACGACAAATATTTTAGTATTAAAAAAAATGACAGGATTAGTACCAGGAGATTTTGTAATTAAAAGACACTTTATTAAACTTCTCAAGGTGAACCTGCTTCAACGATCTACTGCAAACTTGGAATGGGGTAATTTGACAGCGGGTTACATAATAGCCTTTGTTTTCAAAACTAGTGAACCGTATCGGACAAAATTGGACAGGATGTACGAAACAAGTTCTTCAACCAGAATATGTTATAAAATTTGAATAATTCTTAGTAATTTTGAAATAATAGCACCAACCACGAGGATTGCATTTATTTTGGGACACCCTGTAGGGGTTAAGGAAAATAATATAATGGCTGCAAGAACACTAGTGATGTTAATTGACCATTAAGTATCCGAAAACCTATTTTTGCCTATTTCTCAGTTTCTATTTTTGGACCAAAGTGTCATTTTTGATGCACAATATCTCCAGTTTTGTTTCTTCAAATAAAATGCCATTTGCCAGAGTTGTTCATTAGATGATACTGCTTGTACTGACGTTTTTTATTTTTTTAAAGTCTACCCCGATTTGGAGTTATTAGCATTAAACATATTAATGAGCTGTGAAATTCATGTAATTTTCATATTTTTGAATATTAATCAAAACCTTTTCATAAATTAGAAAAAATACAATCGTCAGTACAGGGCAAATTGTGTAATTATCATAATACCAGTTTTATTTTGATAGTGTTGTACACTTGGGTGAGAGAACGCATCTAAAATTTCTTTCTTCAATTGCAACCATTGGCGCCATATTGGATATCTCATTTTGCTAAATAAAATATTCAAAAGTGTCATATTGTAACAATAATTCCACATATGTACCTTAATATTAATGTATTAAAAGACATGAAAATGGTTTAAATTAAGACTTGAGTTTGATTAGGAGCTTTCTACCTGAATGATCTGTGACCCAATGCGGAAACAACTGTGGCTATAGTCTCAGCTGGTTCACATACATGGGCACATGACCATGACAGGGTTATCTGTAGGAGTATCATTGTTTGCTGAAGCCATTGGAAGAAGATAAGGTGAAACCCAAGCGATACAAGATCTACCGGCTGCAGCGGCACAGGGTAATTTACCTGTGCCATGCTCTCTGAACATTTTGGATTGGCATTATTTGCTGAAGAGAAAGATTGTTACAAATACTTTGTTTCATCTAGAAGTGACAGTGATAAATCATCTCTGCATCTTCACTAGCTTTTGGATTGAGAACTACTATGCATAATACAATCTGTATGCAACGAGTTCAAATTGATGTTACATGTGGTTCCTTCAACAATGGTCATGGAGCATGTAAAATTCAAAAGAACATTTTCTGCTGCCAAAAAAATATACCAGCTACTTACCATTAATAACCTCTTGTCTTTTAACCTCTTTAGGTTTGAGTCTCTTCACCATATCTTTGTCGACTAAATCTTGCCAGTTTGGGGTGTCTGCGTCTGCTTCCATGTCTGAGTCTTCTATCGGGTACTCTTGAATTGAGTCTTGACTTCTGCAGGGTGAAGATAATGTATCCTTATAAGGCCTAGCTATTATTGCACTAAGTTGTCTTTGGCATGACTGGCTCTGAGCTGGAAAGTGCTTCAACTTTTATACAGAATGCGAAATTTTAAATGGATCATCTTCATACATTAAAGTGACATGAGATTTTTTTAGGATATGAATTTCTCTCATATTTCACTGGATCGATTGTAGACCACCTACCGAGAACGTTTTGAAGGTTTAATGGACAAACAGGTGCAAAAGAAAACCGCAAACCTTGTTTTGAACTTGCCTGCTATCGTAATTGTTCCCCCATAGAAAAACATGCTTTGACAACTAACTCATCATCTTATTACATAAGACGGCATATTCGGCTTATTCACTTCAGGTGTAATCTATTATATTGGTAAGCATTCCAAATATGTAAAAAAAATGGGGTTCGACAAAAATTTGGGGCGCTTTTTTCTGGAAATCTCATGTCTCTTTAACCACAAACTGGATAAACGTGATGTAAAAGATCATCACAGTGACCTAATACCAGCAGAGAAACAATGGACCTATCAAACTACTTTACTTACTTGGAAGATAAAGATTATATCATATTTTAGAATGGAGGGCTTTATGCATGATTCTAGCAGAATCTATGACGAAGCGATAATGCACGCAAGGATCAAGTAAATGATACAACCCGAGAAAGTAACTTGGTAAATATTATATAGAAGCACGGAGAAACTGGCGAGCACAGAACTAAACTAGAATTTCGTGGTTCTCGGCTTTCGCGCTCGCTATATTCAAGAATATAAGCTGTGGGCCGCCCCATGACCTTTGACCCTGGCACATGACCTTTGATCTCATCAACATATGAGGGATCGCATGGTGCACCTATAACACAAGTTTGGTTCCAATTGAAGTTCAACTTTTCAATTGAGGTCAATTTAAAAAAAACTTAACAATTAGTGACACACACATACACACCCCCACATACACACACACATCCACACGCACAACGGATTGCTAAGTGGTCCTGCCAGCTATAGCTGGCGAACCCGGACCTCTCGCTTTCTAGGCGAAAGAAATACCACTGAGCCACAGAGGACTGTGTTAATGTGGATACCAGCGAACGAGCGCCAATGTATTTCAGTCTTTATTTCAGAGTTACAAGCGGCCGTAATTATATTTTATATTTTAGAATGGGAGGGCCTTATATGCATAATTCTAGCAGTATCTATGATGAAGTGAAACTCAATTCGATGCATGCGAGGATCAAGTAAATGATACAACCTGAGAAAGTAACTTGGTAAATATTAAATGCTCGGAGAAATTGGCGAGCACAGAACTAAATAAAGATGAAAAATACACGGTCACGAACCCGGACCTCTCGCTTTCTTGGTGTGAGAAATACCACTGGGCCACAGAGGACTGTGTTAACGTGTATACCAGTGAACGAGTGCAAATGTATTTCAGTCTAGAAAGCGAGAGGTCCGGGTTCGAGACCCACCCACAATCATGGAAAAAAATAGTGGGTAAACTCATGCCAATAAAGGGTGAGTCAAAAAGATTTACACATCGATTCAGAGAAAAATATTAAAAATATTTAACAGTAAGGAAAATTGGTTGTTAGATACGAAAAACAATAGCTCATTAAAATCTACTATCATTGGAAAGAAATCTAAAGTTTACCTTTTCGCATTGGAGCTATGGTACAATTGGACGGAAGCTGCCAAAAAACATAATTGACCACGGTTGTACAATCTTCACGTCCACAGCGCAACAGCCATTGAGTTGTAATTTCACTACATGCTTAAACTTTTGTATTTGTTCTACAATTCTAATCGTAAAAAACTGTTATGATAATTCTAACAATAGAGTTAATGACAGTAGCAAACAGGGGCAGGAGGCACTGTCCCCTCCCGTATGGGCCTGACCAAAAGCTAGCGGTTTTTTTAAACGGGAAAGGGGACAAGCGAAAAAGGAGTAGAGATAAGAGAGGAAGGAGGGAAAGATTGCGATGCCAGGGAAAGGCAAGGATGGACGTTCAATGTCTGTAATGTTCAATATCGATTCCCCAAAGTACCCCCCCCCAATCAGTTATGAAGGAGATCGGCGGAAAAAGTGTGTCAACCGGCTGTATTGCAAGGGTGGATTGCCTAAATATTTGCATCCAGTTTCCGTAAAAAGATATGCGAACAAGTTCGAAAAATTCATGAAAGTAATGCTTCAAAATTAGCGTATAAGATGCCATGATTTGTTATTGATTCAGAAGATGAAATAGTTTGACATTTTCTTGATGAAGGTTTACACAAGGTATCAAAGCAAGCAAGAATGTCATGATGTACTTGTGTGACGCATCCAAAGTCCCTTTGGGCAATTCCCCAGCGGTCATAGCAGTGGAAAAAATGGGTAAGTATCTTAAATTAGCATAACTTCGCAATGAAAGTTACAAATTCAAAAATTTTTCAAATTTCTTAGATAGGGAAATAATAACGTTTATTATAGTGTAGTCAGTATCTTTAGTAGAAATTTTCACCTGCCTTGTAGAAAAATCAAAACAAAAACGCTGTGTAAATCTTTTTGATCACCTAACTGAAAACCAAACCGTGTTGAAACTGAGATCAGAATTGGTTAAGTCATTGTTCTTTAGAAAGCAGATGTCTTCTCTTTACCATATCCTTCCCCACACCCCCATCAATCAATAGGGGACTTGCGAGGCTGCTGACAAATGACTCGGATTCGCCTCGCTGGGGGAGACGGACCAATTCTTCCCTGAAAGTGCGACAAAGTTTCAACATTTTTTTCATTGTGCTAGATGTGTGACAATACCCTTTTATAAAGCAGTAAATGAAAAACCACCGAAGCAACCCCTAGAAGGAAAATTTTTCAGGACTGCCGCCGGCAAAATTTCTATGTTCCTTGTTTGCCTTACCTTCCTGAGTACTGGATGATGAAGCTGGGCATTGGCTTCATCTAGTGACTCTCTGTACATTCGACTTTTAATTGTCTGTCCCTTGTTTTGCCTTTACCTTACTGAGAACTTGATGATGAGCAGCATTGGATTCATTCTAGTGCTATCTGTACATTCTAACTGTTAATGTGATGTTTCTTGTGTGCCTTACTTTACTGAGAACTGATGATGAGGCTGGCATTGGATTCATCTAGTGCTATCGGTCCTTCTACTGTTAAATTGTCTGTTCCTTGTTGACTACTTCTGAGAGACTTGAGATGAGCTAGCATTGGATTCATCTAGTGCTCTCTGTACATTCTAACTGTTAATTTGTTGTTCGTTTTTTGCCTTACTTCCTGCGATACTTGATGATGAGCTGGCATTGGATTCATCTGTTGCTCTCTGTACATGCTACTGTTAATTGTTGTTTCTTGTTTGCCTTACTTTGAGATTACTGATGAGAGCTGCATTGGATCATCTAATGCTCTCTGTGCGTTCTAAACTGTTAATTGGTCGGTTCCTTGTTTGCCTTACCTTCATGAGATACTTGATGATGAGCTAGGCCTTGATTAATTAGTGCTCTCTGTACATTCAATGTTAATTTGTCTGTTTCTTGTTTGCCTTACCTTCCTGAGATACTTGATGATGAGCTGCATTGGATCATCTATGCTCTATGTACATTCTAACTGTTAATTTGTCTGTTTTGTTTTGCCGTACCTTCCTGAGATTCTTGATGAGAGCGGCATTGGATTTTCATCTACTGCTCGCTGTCTTCAAATGTTAATTGTTCTGCTTCCTTGTTGCCCTTACTCCTGAGATACTGATGATGAAGCTGCATTGGATTAATCTGTGCTCTCTGTACATTCTAACTGTTAATTTGTCTGTTGCTTGTTTGCCTTACCTTCCTGAGATACTTTATGATGAGCTAGCATTGGATTCATCTAAGGCTCTCTGTAAAATTTAACTGTTAATTTGTCTGTTTCTTGTTTGCCTTACCTTCCTGAGATGCTTGATGAGGAGCTAGCATTGGATTCATCTAGTGCTGATCTGTACATTCTAACGTTAATTTGTCTGTTCTGGTGGCCTACTTCCTGAGTATGATGATGAGCTATAGCTTGCGAATTCATATAGTGCTTCGGTACATTCGAATGTAATTGTCTGTTTTTGTTTGCCTTACCTTCCTGAGATACTTGATGAGGAGCTAGCATTGGATTCTTCTAGTGCTCTCTGTACATTCTAATGTTAATTTGTCTGTTTCTTGTGCCTTACCTTCTGAGATACTTGCCTGATGAGCAGCATTGGATTCATTCTAGTGCTATCTGACATCTAAACTGTTAATGTTGTTTCTTGTTGCCTTACCTTCCTGAGTATTGATGATGAGGCATAGATTGGAGTCATCTAGTGCTATCTGTACATTCTAACTGTAATTTGTCTGTTTCTTGTTGCCTTACTTCCTGAGATGCTGATGCAGGAGCTGCATTGGATTCATCTAGTGCTCTCTGTACATTTAACTGTATTGTCTGTTTCTTGAGTTGCCTTACCTTCCTGAGATGCTGGATGAGGAGCTTAGCATTGGATTCAATCTAGTGCTCTCTTTCATTCTAACTGTTAATTTGTCTGTTTCTTGTTTGACTTAACCTGTCCTTGGATGTGGATGAGGAGAGCATTGGATCATCTAGTGCTCTCTGTACATTAAACTGTTAATTTGTCTGTTTTCGTGTTGCCTTGACCTTCCTTAGATGCTGGATTGATGAGCTAGCATGGATTCATCTAGTGTCTCTGTACATTCTAAATGTTAATTTGTCGTTCTTGTTTGCCTTACCTTCCTGAGATGCTTGATGAGGAGCTGCATTGGATTCTTCTAGTGCTCTCTGTACATTCTAACTGTTAATTTGTCTGTTCCTTGTTTGCCTTACCTTCCTGAGATACTTGATGAGGAGCTATAGTAGAGTGGAAATGGGCAAAAAGTGGCTTATTTAAGGAGTAAACCAACCTACGGAGGTTAATAATAATACTTATAACATATATCACTGTAAAGCTCTTGTCATGCGCATCTGAACATGATGGTTGTGAAATTTGTAAACCTGTGTGGAGGTCAAGTAGGGGTCATTTAAAGGTCATCCAAAGTCATCTGAGGTCAATTTTATTGTGAAAAAAACTATATTCTCCTTGAACTATGTCTAAAATTCATTAAATTTGGTCAAATTTGGTATCATGTGAAAGGAGATAAATGTTTTATCATGTGAAACCATGTTGAGGAGATAATACAAAATGGTTAAAATTTTGAGCCAAAAAAGGGGCATTTTTGGTCATTTTTTGCCATTTTTTTTTTTTTATTTTTTCGGCAAAATTGGAATTTGAAGATTAATTTTACTCCTCATGATAATTGCTCTTTGGGGAGTTAACTGGCATTATTTCCCACAAACTGCCACAATATACTGTCCATATAACATAAAAAACTATAGAGAATACACAAGAACTTCTAAGTTATTCTGTGGCAAAGGTTCAATGACCTTTAAATCCAAGAAAATCGCAGTTTGTTAAGGTCAGGGTTCAGATTAGGAGGCCGACCATGTACATATAGCATCATTCTTGGCGAATTAGGTGTCATATTAGAAAGAATACATTTGTCTATCATGTGAAATCAATTTCGAGAGGCTTATACAGAATGACTTTTAAATTTGGGCAAAAAAAAAAGGACATTTTTTGCATTTTTTTTGCTCATTTTTGGTAAAAATTTGAATTTTGAAGATTATGTTTAGACTCAATCCTGAGAAATTGCTCTTTGGTGAGTTAACGGGGTATTTTCCCAATAACTGCCCCCATATACTGTCCATAAAGCATAAAAATTTCATAGGAATACACAAACAACATTGAATTATCTGTTCACAGGTCAATGTAACCTTTAAATCCAAGAAAACCAACTTTTTCAGGTCAGGGTTCAGAGTAGGAGGCCTACCATTACATAGATCCTCATTTTGTCAAATTAGGTGTCATTTAACAGAGAATACATTTCTCTCTCATTTGATCAATTTCAATGGATTATGCAAAATAGTTTTCAAATTTGGGCAAAAAGGGGGCATTTTTTGTAATTTTTTTGCTCATTTTGGGTAAAATTTGAATTTGAAGATTACGTTTATATTCATCCTATACTATGGACTATGTTTCGCTTTGGGGAGTTCAATGGTATTCCCAAAAATATTGTTCCCAATGTGTGCATATATCATTGAAATTTCATAGGAATCACCAGCAAATTTTGAAGTTATTCTGTGTCAAAGGTCATTGACCTTTAAATCTAAGAAAATCACCTTTTTCATCAGGTCAGGGTCAGATTAGGACCTACCATTTACAATATGCATCATTCTTGTCAAATTAGTGTCATGTTAAATAGAAATGCATTTTTTCTATCATGTGATAAAATCATTTTGGGGGGATTATGCATTTGGTTTTCAACTTCTGGGTACAAAATGGCTTTATTATATTTTTGCTCATATTTTGGGACAAAATTTGAATTTGAAGATAAAACAAAAACATCCAGTATGATAACTATGCACCTTTAAGGAAATAATTGTCAGGCTTATGTATATATGGTTCGTCTTGTTTGAATAGATATCATTTAAAAAAAAAATATCCATCAGTTTTGGATTCAATTTGAGGAGTTATTTCGAAATTGCTTTGGATTTGAGTTAAAGTGGGCATTTTTGCCCATTTGGGGTAAAATTAGAGGAAAACGCTAGTTTGACCAAAACAAGTTGGTAATACCTTGGTTCTTCAATGTTGTATACATAAAATGAATAAAAAGAGCTATCATGTGATAACATTTGAGAGGTTTATTTGAAATTTGTTAAATTGGGGAAGAATCCGATCTCATTTGATACAGATGTTCAGGGATCAAATGCGAATACCTGTAAATTGATACATTTCCTGGCATAATCCTTGGTTGCGTACAAGAACCATAACAATGACATTTTGGAAAAGTTGAGGGCTGTTTACATAGTATGAAAAGGTTGGCCAGGACACATTTTAAGATACGAAAAATGAAAGAAACATCAATTACGTAGTTAACAAAATTAGCTTTCACGCCAATGTGAGAGATTACATGTGCCACTTGAACTGATTTCAAGCTTGCACATTTTTGCAGGTGCGTAAGAGCTTGTAAGTCGTGATGGTTGGTCATCATTCGTCCCCACTTGTTTTTGTCCTTCCCCCTTTCTTCCCCCTTTCATTTCTTCTCCCTCTCATTTTTTTTTCCCTTGTCCCATTTTTCTTTCTCTTTCATCCCACTTTAGTATTCGGGCAGTTCGCCCTGTTCCTACTGTTCATTAATTGCTAAATTGTCATTGCAAAATGCTTTTAAATAATCAGAAATGTTTGGAACTTATGATTTAACTTATTTAATATGAAAATATTCCAAAATAAATACATTTATACTGTGCGCGTACTTACAATAGTCCGTGCACTGGCTGCACCAAAGCACTACGGCGGTACGGTCTTGCAAAGAGAAGGTAAGAGGTCCCAAACGTCATCTGTGGTTCTTAAAACTATATTTTTTTAAAGCCCAACAAAAATTGGTATTCACCAAATGTGTCCTAAATGGTCATGATATTATGGGACATATATGGATAAGGGGGGGTGGGGGGGGGGGGGGGGGTGGGTGGGGGGGGGGAGGAATAAAGGGTTTATGTTTAGAACATGCCTTCTTTTGCAACGAACTCCGCCTGTGTGTTACCAATGTTTTCAATAAGGCCTTCAGTAGAAATACGGTTGTCATTGTTTGAAAAATGGTCTAAACTGCTTGTTTTTTTTCTAAGAAATGGATGGATATTTTTCAAAATGCTTCCTGAAGAGTAGGTGACTGTATTGCCCATATAAGGTGTTCAATGACAAGCTATCAAGTTCGAGAAAGATTATCATGAATTTCAGTTGATGCATTCTTGAAAAATGCCTCCAATGCTACTTTTTCACATAAATATATATTCAAAGTTATCCAAGGATCATATGTAATGGCTAAGGATGAGATGGGTATTTTGTGATCTTCTATCTATGAAGTCATTTTAATGTAATTTAATGTCATTGTTTTCGCTTAGAATGCTCCCTGCAGAGTGGGTTTTGAGGTGTTCAGAACCAGAGCAATCTAGGAATCATCTGAGGTAATCATTGAAACGTGGAAATTGAAGCTTTAAAGCGGCACAGTCACATTTTCACAAATAATGAAATTTCTTTCTTCAATTTGCGATCGCAAATGATAGTCTAGGCATTGGAAACTTTAAAAACATACACCAAAACAGTAATAAGAGGTTAAAGGCCCATCCAGGTATTTGTAGACTAACTTAGTTTGCCGTAACTTAAAGCCACTATCAGTCATTTCTTTCCAATTCAAAAGCCTATTTTGTCTCGAAATCCTAGAAATTAGGTTCATATCAACACCTATGTTTACGGTTCTTTGTGAACACAGCCTAAAGCATTTTAAAGTGTCTTGAAGATGCGATTTACGGCTGTTTTGATAGCTAATAAAGTCTGATCCCGACTTTTTTTAGGGTGAAACAATGCAGAAAAAATCTTAAATTCTTGAAAAAATACGGCGTGTTGAGCTTAGCCAATTACAGGGTTTTTTACTACAACCATTTCAATACAACAATGCAAAAAAATGGATTTGTGAAATAGAGGGGGCGCGATTTGGTTTACATTTTGAAGAAATCCGCTGAAAGTGGCTTTAAAATCCAATGTGACCATTACATAAATATCGTAGACTCATACTCATTGGTTTTAAAACCACAAAGGTCACATACCGGTCCAAACAGGGGTTTTTGCGGTGGGAAATCACTCCGACGAGTGCTTCCTGTGTTAAACACCTTTTCCGTCGTCTGTTGATAAAATGTCCCGGGGGGGCCACTTCTCAATGATAAGGGGGTATCATCCGTGTCCAACCATTCACAAAACACCCTACATACGTAATTTTCGAAGCTTGATTTCACCCCAAACACGTATCAGCAGCGCATTAGATACACCCGAAACAAGTACTTGATGGAATTTGCGCCGCTAAACAACACGTTATCAGAAGCGCAATTTTTTTTGCATACCCGACACAAGTATTTGTCTTTCTCCATACCCTAAACAAGTAATTGGATGCTTATATTACCCCTTTATGCGAAAAACCCAAAACCATATTCCTTTTGGACACCAGAGAGAGGCTTTTCTGAGCTTGGTGTAATTCGGAAAATATCTGGGAAAGTAATTTTTTGCAGCCAGGATTATGTATCCCAGGAAAGGTATTTAAAAGGGGACTGCATTTTTGAGCCAGGGCATATCCAACCAATTCGTCAGGAACCAGCCCGGTAGCCAGGATTATTTAGGTGGGGGTGCGGATTTTTTTGGGCCAGAAGCGGACACCTTTTGCGTACCAACAATCCGACTTTTTTTCCAAAAAAAAAAAAAAAATTTTCAACCGTCCGTCTCACCCAAAATTCTGAAGGGGGGGGGGTGATAGGTGGTAATGACATCATCCCATCGTTCAAAAAAGCAGTAAAATAACATCACCTATTCGCGGTAATGTCATGGATTAACAGCTACTTAGTCATTCATATAACATGCACAACAACCCCTTAAAACAACAAAATTTACGGAAGCCAACAAACTTTACATGGCAAAACGGACCTTCAACATGACAACCGCGGACTTCAACATCATAAAGCGGACCTTTTATTTTTTTTTGGGGGGGTGCGTCGCACCCTCCGCCACCCCTGGCTACGGCCATGCTCAGGACGCGGCACGACTAGGTCGAAAAAAGTCGACGATCTTGCTGCTGAAGGCGCCATAATTTGCGCTACCATGGAATCTTCACTTTCCAAGGCACATTTTCATGCGAATTTGAGAGAATATAATTTTGAAATTTGTAAGTGATTCACTCTAACAAAATATAGGTATGAGAAATGGGCTTATAAAAAGTAAAACAGACTTGATGGGTTAAAGTGTCACAGAGAATTCCCTCTCGCGCGCGAAGCGCGGAACCCCATGCCAAACAATGTTTTGTGATTTTCCGAAATACATTTTCTGTGCAATTTGTAAAAAAACAATTGATATTGTAAGTGGGTAACTTTAAAATGCATAAAGCAAGGATCGAAGGTATAAACTAGTAAAATAGTCATGCAGGTAAGGGTTTTATTTGAACTATTATAAAATTAAAGGTGTTTATGGAGAGTTCGTACTGGCACGGGGCGGGGTCGCGGAAACCTTGAGTATTTAGTTTACAAACGGACATTTCATATGGGTCTATAGGATCCGGGAGATTCGCATTTAGAGAACGGTATTTTCGGCACTTATTTGCGCATTTGCAGTGCCAGCGGATACAATCGGCATTTTCCCTGAAATTGCCGAATTCGCGCAATTATTGCACCCAAATTATGTTCCCAAAGTTATTTTAAAAAGTTTTGCAACCTAGAATGCTAAAACATTGTCCGTTCATGGGAAGTGATAGGCCCTGTACAAAAAATTTGGAAAGTAGGGATTTCAAAGCACAGGGTTTGAAGACAAGTACAGAATTCGGAAAACTTTTAAAACTTCGTTTATGCTGAAATGAATATGGACCCTAAATGCGTAAAGTCTCATTAGAAAATATAAACACCTTTTTCGATTTTGGGTAGCGTTTGACCCTTTTCACGTTACGTACGTCACGTGCCCCTGATCTGCAAAAATACCCTTGGACGGGGTTCTGGACAAGGTGAACCCCACTTGTCTTTGAAGACTGATCCCCCGGGAAAAAAAATGTCTAAACTGCTTGTTTGTTTTTAAAGAAATGGATGGATATTTTCAAAATGATCCTGAGAGTAGGTGACTGTAGGTCCATATGAAGGTCAAGGACCAAGATATCAAGTTCGAAGAAAGGATCATCATGACTCATTTGATGTCATTCTGAAAAAAAATGCCTCAAATGCTACTTTTTTCACATAAAATATATGATTCAAAGTTTACTTAAGGCTCAGATGTAATGCTAAGGATAAGAGATTGGGTATTTGTGATTTCTATGAGTCATTTAAGGTCATGGTTGCTTAGAAATGGTCCCGCAGAGTGGGTATTGAGGTGTGTCAGAACAGGGGCAATCTGGAATCATCTGAGGTAATAATTGAAACGTGGGATTAAGCTTTAAAGCGGGCACTGGCCACATTTCACAAAATATGAAATTCTTCAATTGGCTCGCCAATGATAGTCTAGGCCATTGACAACTTTAAAAAAACATACACAAAACATAATAAGGGTTAAAGACACCAGGTAATTTGTAGACTAACTTAAGTTCCGTAACTTAATCCACTATCAGTCATTTCTTTCCAAATTCAAAATGACCATTTGTCTCTTAAACACTAGAATTAGGTCATATCAACACCTTGGGTACTGTTCTTTGTGAAAAAAGTCACTAAAGCATTTAAGTGGTTTGAAGATGCGATTACGGCTGTTTTGATAGCTAATAAAGTCGGATCCCGACTTTATTAGGTAAACAATGCAGAAAAAATCGTAAGTTCTGAAAAAATACGGCGTGTTGAGCTTAGCCCTACAGGGTTTTTTACTACAACATTTCCAATAAACAATGCAAAAAAATGGATTTTGATGGAAAAATAGGGGGCGCGATTGTTTACATTTTGAAGAAATCGCGGAAAGTGGCTTAATAAACAATGTTACCTTAAATTGAATAATAGTAGACTCATACCATGGTTTTAAAACACATAGGTAACAGACCGGGTTCAAACAGGGTGGTTGCCGTGGGAATCAACTCGACGAGTGCTTTCCTGTGTTTAAACACCATTTTGTCGTCTGCTGAAGAAAATGACTCCAGAGTCATTCTATTCTAAATTTGGTTGTTTCCCCATTAAGGGCGCTGATTTGGGCTTAATATTTCAGGTGAGGTCTAATTATATAAGGAAATACCTTATGCAGCATGATTTGTGTGGGTGTGTGTATGTCCAGTCTGGTGTTTTCAAACTTTTGGAATACTACCTTTGGTTAAAATGTTGTCTAGCTCTTAGTGCAGTGCTGTTTTTTTTTTGTTTTTTTTTTTTTTTTTTTTTTTTTTTTTTTAGATCAAGTTCATACTTGGTTGCATATACATGAGACAAGGGGTCTTAGTTGGTGTCACAAATGAGGAGGCCAAAGGTCACAGGGTCACTTTAGGGTTAATTATACATTTCTTGTTGCAGTGGTATACACTTTTGGTTAAAAATGTTGTCTAGCATTTTAGTTTAGTGATGGATCAAGTTCATACTTGGTTATGCTTATACATGGAGGGAAGGGTCTTGTGTGGGGTCATAGATACGGAGGTCAAAAGGTCATTCAGGGGTCAATTAGGGGTTCATATTCTTGTGCATGTGGTATTACACTTTTGGTTAAAAATAGCATTTTAGTGCAAGTGATGGATCACGTTCCCACACTTGTATGCCTTATACATTGATGGCAAGGGGTCTTATGTGGGGTACAGAGAGGTCAAAAGGGCATTCAGGGGTCACCTAGGTCATTATATCTTGTGCATGATACACGTTTGGTTAAAAATGTTGTCTAGGATTTTAGTGCAGTAACGGATGAAGTTCATATTGGTATGCTATTAAGGTGAGACAAGGGTCTTATGTAGGATCATAGGTCATATATGAGGGTCATATGTGGCTCAAGGTTATTCCCGGGGTCACTTAGGTCTTTGACTACGATACTAGGAGGACCTATTTGGGCCACTGTCCCTAATTTTAACAATATGCCAGTGTCTCTAACAAACTAGATGTTGCTATTGGAATAAGTCAGATGACATCAGGGATCGCAGTTGGTTGATTGCTGTTAACCACTAAATCATTAGTACCCTTTTTCAATGGAGAATTGCCTGTAACAATAAATTTCCCTTTATGTGATAACAACTGGCTCGTCTTTTCATAATCTCTTGTGATCTTTGCCTTATTTGTCGTTTCAAATCTATATTTGTCTCATTAAAATTCCATTGTCATTCAGCTTGGCACTGGAGGCTGATTCAATCCAACCTTCTGGGAAACATTCTTCAACTTAAACTTAAGTACAGAAAGGAACCTCAGTCGGAGAACTGTCTGCCCTATCAGAACTTTGTAAGAGTTTAATTTGTTTAAGGTTTTGGTTGAAGTTTAGGACAAGGGAGGTATGATAATTAACCATGATCGATAATGGATAATGCTATCATCTGGAAATATTCCAAATAAGTGAATGTTGTTTAAGAGCATCGACCTCATTCCTTCTAACCATTTCCAACAACTTAAATGTACTTGTAAAGCATAGAAAACGTGAGCATTAGTGATTTACTCGGGTCTTATTTGGTGTTCTTCTCTATCCCATGCCACCCTACTCTCCCACCAAAAAGCCCTCTCCTTACATCACCAATTTCCGGCCACCCCACACACCAAATATGCACAATCCACTATGACCATTCCCAGCTGCCCTAACTACCCTAACTTACCTCACACGAAATCCACTCTCCCCCACCACAACTCTCCATCCAACTCAATCTCTACTACACACAACACCAAACTACCCACAACACCCTACTCCAGCTTCCACACTCGTAACTCCCCACCCCAAATTTCCCCAGCTCCCTCACCAACAACTCTGTCAATATTCTCCCACCCCAACGTACTCTTACGTGATCCCTTTTCTCAACACACACCTAACTGCCCTAACCGTAACTTCTATAAATGCCCAACCCCAACTCCCACCCAACTCCCCTGCTGCAACTCAAACTCCACTACATGACAATTAACTCCCCGACTCCAACCTCCAATCCAACTCTAACTTCCCAACACACCCCTAACCCCTTAAAATTCTCTCCTACAACTCCCCCCACCTCACCTCAATATCCCACCATAAACAAGTCGCCATCCACACTAATCCTAACGCCCCACACTTAATTGCTGC
>JAMKCH010035307.1:0-14718 GCA_023653785.1 Ophioderma brevispina | reverse complement strand
CAGAAACAGGCTCACAAGAAGTAAGGCATCCAGAGCACGCAACACGTGCGGCAATGGCTGCCTTTGTTTACCGTTTTTCCCGCTACACAAATCACATGACCGCATCGGCGGCAAAAAAGGATACACAATAAAAGCTCTCCGACGGGCGTAAAAGTCACCGTTTATTCCGTCCAAATAGAGCGTTATAAATCCAGTATATAATCCAGTAATATATCCAGATAGTATTGGTATAGTAGTAGGAGTATTCCGTTTGAGACGACAACAGTCCAGTATCAAAAATCTCAGATAATTTGGCTGCTAATAACAGAGCCGCGATGTACACGCGTCCGTTTTGTATGGCGGCCAAAACGGAATTGAGGAAGAGTCATGGTCGACAGGGTGTGACCTGGGGTCACTGGTCGAGTCCATTTTCTCTTTTAGGGGTGCTAAAATGGTATTTTGGGGCATTTCACTTCTCAGAAGGAAAATGCATATGTTTCAGTCAACATTGGTGTAAAGGAAATCAGTTCAGTGTAATGATTTTTAGGTTCACCACCAATCAACAATGAACAATAAGTGGTATGACTAACTCCTTACTTTTATTATAGTCAGATCAGGTTTCCTTTGAGAGCCTGCTACTGGTATCCTGGTAACCAGTTCTCCCTGTCCCAGGGCTGGGTTGTCGGTGGCTAAGCCGTCGCCCCATCAGGGTTCTAAGGAAATCTGATGAGGGTAGCTGGTAACCCTAGTAGAACTTAAAAAATCTACCTACAAGGGCATCACTCTGTAGAGCTAATGGCGGCCATCCAGCATATTGACATCAGGAAGGGATAACGGCCAATTATCTTTTTGCTCCAATAAATCCTCACACAAGCAGTATTGCTGTGAATGTGAGGTGCATCCGGCCACCTCTGTTAGCAGGGACAAAACCAGATTTAAAACTTTGGTTTTACTACTTTTACACCATGAAAAGAATAGAACACATTGCCCCTTACCTGGTTTGAGATTGTTGGTGTTAGGAATGCCTGGTGATAAATCCAGTCTGCTTCCTCTTCCAATTCAGCATTGTCTGCCTCAGAGACAGGGACTCTTCTCAACTGAAAGTGTGCAACAAAGTAAAGAGTCACAATTTGTCTGTTTTAATGGAAAACAGATTTTCTCTGGCTAACAAACAGTGTCAAACTAAGTGCAAAAAATACTGTTTTTGGGAATAACAACCAAACCTTCTAAGGAAACTGCTGCTGGAATGTTCAAGTTTCAATTAAAAACAAATTATCAAATGAACAGTAAAGTTAATGTTTGAATAGGCAAACATGCAGTTTTTAATTACAAACCCCAAAATAAAATGAGCAGGACAATGTTTCAAAAGAAATTGAAAATTATAAAATGGACAACTTATGGCTCTAGGACACACTCTCCAAAAACACACACTGTTAGCTTCTACACTAACTTGCTATTTTTGTGTCTTCACTCCTGGATATTCTACCTAATAGCTAATTTGTATATACTAAGATCAAACATTATAATCATCAAACCACTTAGGAAAGGTCAAAGCATATGGGGCCTGCTAATATTTTTTTCCATAGAAAGTCAATAAGTGCAGATTGGGTGAACCAACCTTCTTTTGCGTTGGTGACCATGTCAGGGTGCCATGTTTTTTTTTTTTTTTTTATTAGCTTTGCGTTTTTCTTGATTATTTTTCTTTTTTTCATCAGCAACATGATGCGGAATCCTCATGAACAAAGGCGTACACCATCCTATGTAATACTACACCACACTAAGCAAATAGCACACCGAACCAGTGCAAATAGTGCACCTTCTACAGTATCTACATCCTTGGGGAGAAAAAGATGGAAATGGTAGAAGCTGGAGGTTTCCCATCCAGCTTTTAATGGACATCGCCAGATTTCAATTGCATATCATCACATGAACCTCTCTGTACATCAGCAGTCGAATCTCACTATCAAAATCAGTGAAGTGGCCTCTCTCCAACTCCATAGTTCAAACACTGCAATAATAATAGAGGAAGGAATGTTACATTATATAGTTCTCAAATATCACACATTTTGACGAAGTTTGATTTCACTGGTTCAGAAGTGTCAAATGAACATTCTCTTTTCTCACTCGGACTCACCACTAACACCAAAGTCATGGAGAGCATGGTCTATTGGTTAATATGCTCGTCTCCGCTACTGAATAGTCCTCCGGTTTTGAATCTCAGGGGGACAGACTTAATTAATCACATATTTAACCATTGATAAAATCAATAGGGCTTACCTAGGAATCGGATTAAACAATTCAACCATCAACATGCATCCCTTCAAAATCTCTAAGATGATTTGTTCTTAAGATTTTACATCATAATGCTCTTCTTGGAAGCACGCTTGCGACTTGGACGCTTGCCTTTCCTCCTTTCTCTCCCTTCAACACATCTGCTTCTTCATACTATACCTAACTGGAAGAAAGAAAGATACCCATCAATCAGAGATTTTAACTTGCAAATATTTGTCAAAACCTGTTGATGCATACTAGTAAAGGAGCAATATCTGGTGCATAGGAAGTATATTTGGCACCACAATCTTGGACAAAAGCACATATCATCCAGTCTTCGTAAAACTTTGAATACATAGAGTGAGGTATATTTTTGGCTTTAATAAGGGTGAGTCAAACCAAACTGACGCCTTGGGATTGTGTCACCATTTTTGATGTTAAGTAATATAATCAGTAATATTTTAGTATCATGTGAAAGCTTGGTTCCTTATCTTTAATTTACTACAAAGATTTCATTTCACTCTGTTAGGTAAAGGCCGAGCTACAGTCGTTGAATCAAGTAAAGGTAAAAAAAAGGGTTCCGGTTTTTTCTCTGCTCTGTCCACGATATCACACATTGAATGAACGGCGTTCACGAAGGAAAATCCGTGTCCAAAGAAAATCAGGCTATTTATTCACTGCAGATTCTTGATTCGAAAGACTGTAGCTCGCCTATACCTAACCGATTAGAATGATCTTTGCAGCAAATTAAAGATAATGAAATAAGTTTTTTTAATTTCTTGATTTTTTCTAGATTTTTAAATTCAAAATGGCGACACAATCAGGGTCCAGTTTTTTTTGACTCACCCTTATCAAATGTTGCTGTCTACTTACTTCATCATATTCTTCCTCCCATGCCTTCCTTATCGTCACATCATACTTGGTCTTCATATTGGTCAAACTCTTCAAACTCAAAATCAAGACCCAAAGATCCTGGGATCCTGGGCCAGCTTCATGCTCTGTAAAGAGTAAGATTAATGGTTGTTTCAACAACATGATTCACAGATGGTTTCATCATAATTGACAACAATTATGTATTTTCTTCCTCAACCTTTTCATTTGAATTCATAGAAAATGACAATCGGATTGTGCCCAGCAATCAACCTCGATGACTTAAGGTAAAATAGTTGATGTCCCGAGCTAAATCATGACTAGATCTATGCCGTTTGGGGTATATTTCAAGGGTTCATTAACACGCATAGCGGCAAAGGTAGCATTTCAAATGAAGTGACGTTTTTGGTAAAATTGAGTTATAAAAGGTGGATTATTGTCATTAATATTTCTTACTGTCTATCAAGTTCAATTTATCAAAACCAGGTGTATCAGCACTCCTATTTTCCCACAATGTTAACCTTGGTGATTTTCTACTTACGAGTCTGTGTATCTTGGTTTATGACCCTTCTTTTTCTTGCGGGCAATTGGTTGTCCATCATCATCCACAATAAAGTCATCGGGGTCTAGGTAAATAACAAGCGAGAATAAGCACTGGTTGTATTATCATTCCATGCATTCAAACCTCATTCCAAATACTGTAAAACAAGTTAATTTCTCAAGCTCATATTCGTGAAATTAAATTGCCACAAATTATTCTGTGTGAAACTGCTAGTAGCAGAATTTGACAGCCTGTACACCATTAAACAATGTATATTGATACCTACAGTTCATTTTTAATGGCCTGTCACATCGGGTGTAAATACGTACAGTTATTCATGAAAGAAAAGGTGGATCGACTTGTGCTATTCATTTTCAAAGTCATTTAAATGAAATCAATTGAAAACTATGTTAGATTTTTATTCCTAGGATTGTATAGGTTACATTTGCGGTCATTTGTTTCCATCTGCTCCCAACTCTTATTAGACCTGAATGGCATCATTGTTTGCTAGTTATGCTTGTTTCCACTTTTTATGTCAGCACCAGTGATAATAGCTTGCACGGAAGCAAAAACAAATATAATACTACAATCTGATTAATAATTTGTTGGACAGAATCGAACACACGCGAGCTTGGACTGCATGAGCCAGAGGAATATTGCACCTCGTTTGACGACGCGTAATTGGTCGAAGAATGCGCTGAACCTCCGCGTAGCTTGTTGCGCTTACATGAGGTGTGCATATCTCCTGTCCAAGTAATTTTTAATCGCACTGTAGTACTACAGTATTTATAATGAAGATACTAAATGTTTAATTAACAATCAGAACTGTAAAAAAATGGAGACTAACAACAACCACTAGGAGTAACAATTGTGTCCAAAAGCAGCATAGAATAGCTCACAATTGGGCTTAATAAGGTACAGAACACTGTTTCCAGTGAGTGAGGGGTACAAAATTTGGAAGTCTTTATGTGTGCTAAACTATGAAAATTTTGGATTCGCTAAATTAAGCTGCCACAAAATGGGGGTGATTGACAGTTCACAAAAAAAAGTTGCCACAAAATTAACTTGTTTTACACTATATATATAAAGTTCTACCATTATTACAACCTAATTATCAACAGGAATGCAATGCTAAAGTATTCAAGGTCAAGGTTGACAATTATAATTCAAGCTGAGTGGTGATATGATCAATCAACATAAGGAAATTATATCAAAATAGTATCACAAGTGGCGGCATTGCCCACCCTTAAAAGGTCGCTCCTGCAAATAGGTAAACAATCTTGAGAACTCTTGACACAAGATTTTTCTGACACAAAAGTGCAAGTTTGCTGGAAACCAGCAAAAAGTTGTAATGAATTCTGGTGAACTGAAAAACTGTCACTTGCATCCCACTTACCAGATTCCTCATCACCAGATTCAATCTCAGCAAACTGGTCTTCTGGAGGCTGTGAATCCTCCTGGTGGTCCCGATCTCTGGAGTGACGACGGTGATCCCCTTCGTCATCGTCCAAATTCTCCTCTTCCTCGTCATCTCCAGGTTTGAAAAGATCGGCAGCAATGGCATCGCGATCATCCTCAACGTCTGCCGAGGGACCAGCCTCATCCTCGTCATCACTTTCATCGTCTTCAATACGTGTTCTTCTGAGACGTCTGAACTTTTTCTGAGGGATACAAAACATAATGTTGACATGTCAGAAATGTTCAGATTTGTCTCTTTCTACAAACAAAGCCTGTGACATATACCTGGGAACCCAGCTAAATACTGTCCGACATGGTCTTACCCGGGACTGAATTGCACTTGCAAGTTACTCGAATCTCAAGTTTCTGAATTCGAAATCATTTAATTTTGACACGACTTTCTACAATCTAATTTCCCCAAGAACCTTTAAACCCCAAATTTGGCTACATACCCTTTGAGAGGTTGACTGAACTTCAAAAGATGCAAATGGGTCAAGTACTGGTGTACTGCAAATATTTTTAATGTCACATATTTTTATTTTTGTTAGTTCCACTAATAATGACAACATGGATGTTTAAGACATGGATGAAAAAACTTAAAAATAAAAGGATTCTGGTAAAACATGGTTGTTTATATAAAACTGGTAACAAATTGTGTGATTCAGATACCTGGGAATCCGCCCACAAATTAAATTGGGTACCCGGGTAGACAATTACTCATTAGGTCACAACCCTACTACAAACCTGATTAGGCTCTCTGGTTTCAAAATTTGGATCCAAAAGATTATGTAGTCTTGGCATTATAACTACAGACCTGCCTCTTTAATGAGCAACAAATTTAATTCGAAAATCTACATATACATCACCATTTTTGTTTGAAAATGAAAGAAAACCTCAAGCACAATTAGATCAGCGTGCTAATCATAATAATGTCTATAACATCTTTTCTGAATTCCGTGACAAGATATCAGTGCTCACCCTTTCAACACGAACTCCCAGATTTTCTTCAATTAAATCAAAGTCATCGTCTTCCAATCGATCATCTTCTGCAAGGCAAAATATGTATGACAGCATTCAAGATCTGACTTGCGTTTGGCGGACACGGGTGTGAAAAAATTATTTAGATGTGAAAACAACTAAAAATGTTGATCAATGTAATGTTTTTTAGGGTAATTTTTTTTTTTTTTTTTTTTTTTTTTTTTTTTTTTTTTTTTTTTTTTTTTTTTTTTTTTTTTTTTTTTTTTTTTTTTTTTTTTTTTTTTTTAATTTGGCCTTTTTGAGTGACAAAAATTTTGACATGTCTATTTGGAATGACCATATCTACAAGAAAAAATTTATTCACATACAATAAAATAGTTTTCATTGTTCAAACTACCTCCTGTTTTTGTTTAGAGCTTTTTGAAATTGTACTTTGGAGTGACAAAATGGTATGCAAAATTTGAGGTTTTTGTCCAATTTCTGACTTCAAATGACCATAATTTCACAAAGGTATACCCTAGAGAGATAATTTTTATGTCATTTTGTTCAGCAATGCAATAGCAAAACATAGGTAGTAAGTTTTAAGAGAATGCTCTTTAGTAAGAAAATTATAATGCAAAATGTTACCCTACCCCTTAATTTTCTGCAGGCGTGAAAAAATTATTTCGATTTGATAAAAAAATTCAAACTCAAAAATTCCTGGGATTATGGGATTTAAAATATGAACTTGTTATGCCCAATACCACCTCCTACAACAAGTTCATATTTATTTAGACCTAGGACTCCTCATTTTTGAATTTGAATTTTTTTATCAATCATTTTTTTCCTTCCGGCAATAGGTCATTTAATGTACAAAAACATCTATATCACACCAAATCCACCTAAAATACAAGCAGACACTAGCTGACTTAGGATCAGAATGATTTAATACAGTTATTTAAACATAATCCAATGTAAGAATACCCCTACTTGTGTTTACTATGGTTATAATTTTGACAGGTTCAGTAAAATTATTGTTATTCCTAGTTTTAGCATGTTGTCTCTTTTTCCCTATTCGGATAACATGGAGGTTTGTATTTTGGGGTGTAGCATCTAAAGGGGATGTAATTTTGCATTTCTAATGCCAGATTCAGTTTCTACCCCAGAAAAAGTTGTTTTCATTCAAAATTCTTGAACTTCAGTTTTTACTCATTTTGTCCTCCAAACGCATGTCAGATCTTGAACACTGTCGTATCGATTAGAGTTACTGTTGATGCCAAAATAAGAACTACTATGACTGCATACTAATGCATTAAAAGTTGCATCATCTAAGTTAGAAAAAAAATATTTTTGTGAGATTACTACACAAGAATGCAGTTTCTTTATTTACTTTAGGCAGCACCAAAACAAGAAATCTCATATTAAGTAAATGATCCAATTATAAGATGCAATACATGTACTTAGTAATGCTAAAAAATGAACAGACATGTTTTAAAAGCAAGAAACCAAAACATGACTGTTTGAACATCACAGCATTTTGAAATATTTTGTTTAGTTAAAGATTAACCCCGAGGTCTACCACTTTTCTTACAGTATCTCTGATTGGCTCATTACATGAACTGCATGATTACCCTCTGAGCAACCAATCAAAATAGACCTTCTGTACAAACCTTTGGGCTTTTCTTACCATTTCTCTGATTGGCTAAATACATAACCCAATGCATAACAAATAACATCGGCCACTAAGCCTCAGGGGTTAAATATTGCGATTCATAAATTTTAACACAGGCCTCAATGGAACTTGACATTTTTCTTTGTATGAAGCCGGGATGGCACAACCCAGAATTCAAAATTCTGTGGCTCCAATTGCAAATTTTGGGGTCACATTTAAAACTGCAAGAGTCGTCTTCGGTCATAGTCCATTCACCAACACACAAACACACAACCAGTCCAAAATGTTGCAGACCTGCTCACAGGAGCTGAGCCTGCCAAAGTTGAAGTTGGATTTGTAGTCTAAGCTTACTTGTTATTCCCTCCCATACCTGTGATCAGTTGTTAAAGGCCGACTCAGCGAATTCACATACATTTTTGTACTAATTAAAAATAGTCAACTGGAACTAAAGGTAGTCACCTAAAATGCTCAATTTCCAAAGTTTGAGATGAATCGAATAGGATTTTTTGTTTTCAAGCAGTAAACATTCTTGTATAGTATAACAGTGGCATAGGATACTGCGTATAACAAAAATTCGGATCCAGAATTCACAACAGAGTTGTGATTTTCTATACGAAGGACTTCGATTTGAGCTATATCACAGAGTGATTAGTATATGGACAAGCATTATGTATATGCAATTGCAAAAAACATGATTTGTTTGAAAATTGAGGCGCCCTCCTTAGAAAGGTCTCTGAGTCAGCCTTTAAACATTTGAGAATAAATTTTTTAATTAGGTATGTTAGTTAGAAAATACAAATACTACATTGTTAGAAGGAAAATACGGCACACTTTTCAAGTGGTATTGGCTATGAGCCTATCACCCTTCAGGGGTGATAGGTCCATAGCCAGTAGGGTGATTCACTAAAAATAAAATTGGTATTTTTCTAATACCCCTCATTTGGTTCATTTTGGTAATAAAATCATACCTGCAAAATATGAACAAATTTTAAAAAAAAGTTTAAGGGGTGCTATCGGGCAATGAACTTTTGTACACACAGTCAATATTGGTCTCAATTTTCAAACACTAATTTCAGGGCCTCAAAATCTACGAGGCTTGCAAAACTGAAGTAGATGTCTAATGATCTGACTTTGTGAAAGCATGGGTTTCTACATGATTGGAAAACAAATGATTCAAACGTGACAGAGGGAGTGTAGGTCTAAAAAAGAATACCTGGTGGATCCCTTGGAATATCCAGAAGGCACCCCAAACTTCTACCTTATGGAACTGAACTGTTGGTATTTGAAGATGCTATTCTTTACATCCAGCTATTGAAATCTTATGTAATATTCCAATGTGATTCATTTATCAAATGGTAATGATGTCCCATTCAGGATCTGAACATGCATGTGACGTGCGAGACACAAGCTATCTGGCTCATGATTTAAGTTTTCTATTGTTCAAGGTACTTACTTTTTTAATGTTACCGTACTTGACAACCTTAATTCCTCTTATTGTATACAAAAAACTTACCATAAGAGCGTTTTTTACCCCTGCCCCTGACTTCATCATCTGAATCATAGTCGTCGTCTGATTTTTCTGGTTCCTCCTCCTCATCGTCATTAATCAAATCATCGACATTCTCATTATTGTCCTCTGCTTTAAAAAGATAATGAAAGGGAGGTTTTCTCAATAATCTATAAGTTATTGATAAGCCTAACCCCCTACAACTTCTTATACAGACTACAATGTGCAGTCCTTGCCTCACTTTTCTACCAACTCAGGCTGTTACAACTCTTTATATCTCTCTGATCCAAACTGCCCGAGGGGTAGTTACTAATTTGATTTTTTCAACAGACCTGCGAGTGGGGTTTTGATATAAAAGAGCTGAAAAAGCTTAAATATAGTATAAAACTGGGTACTGAGCTCAAAAACAGGCTGAAAATGAAAGACAAAACTAAAATACTGACTTTTGAAGCATAAAAAAGCTGAAATCAGCTTTTAAAGCTGACCTCTCACAGGCCTGTTTGGACATGTTTTTTTTTCTTTGTTTCTCAAAATTGTAATTTCTGCATTGCAATGCAAACATTTTCTACTTGGAGGCAAATTTTTGTCATGTACACAAAGAAATACAGAAGAATTGAAGGGAAATTTTGCAAATCTTGAGGTAAATTTTGATTGTGTTCCCGGGAAATTTGGCATTTTTTCCAGCCCTGGATCTATGCATGCATCTCGTACTCACCTTCCTCCTCATCTTCATCACTGCTTGCCTTCACTCCTTCTTCATCCTCAGACACCTCAGCTTCACTCTCAAAGAAGTCAGACATCCTCGACACTGCAGTCCCGTTTGAGATTACTAAACCTGCAAAAAAAATACAAATTGGGTGATTTTCAGAAAAAGACGTACATCTTCCAATGAGATTGATCACATTCAATTGTAACGCCATATCTTGATATCATCTCATTTGACCAAGAAACACTATATCCATCATCTGTGATATTGGCAAATTCCGGATACCCAACCTACTCAAATTTGGGCGGTCCTGCATTGCAGAAAAATAAATGCATGGCAACAATAGACTTTGATTTGAAAAATAGCACATAAAACTAAAATTAACTTAGAATTTTGTGGTTCTTGGCTTTCGCGCTCACTATATTCAAAGAATATGAGCTGTGGGCTGCTCCATGACCTTTGACCTTGGAATATGACCTTTGACCATGGAATATGACCTTTGACCTCATCAACATATGAGGGATCCCTTGGTGCACATTTCCTATGCTGGTGGCGTGTAAAATATGAAATTTTTACAAAAATTTTAAAAATATTATCCTTTCTCAAGATATTAATTTCTCATGTAGTTATGTCCTTACTTCTCAATTTCTGATCGTGTTTGAGCTCATTCATGCAGTATTTTGTCCACAATTCCACGAGTTTGGCGACCGTTATTGCCGGCTGATCGATACGAAACGCCATTTTGAGTGGTTAACGTCATGTGTATTAACTTGGATTGAAGAGGTCATTCTTGCCATTAAACTATTAACCCAAGGTCAAAGGTGAATATGTTCCAAGACTGCATACAAATCCTAGTTGCAATGTTTAAACCGGTTAGATTACGAAAGGGCTGCCAGAATCAGCATTTTCATCAGAGAGCACTGAAAACATGATCATTTGGGGTGCTAGGTTCATCATGGGGGGGGGGGGGGGGGAGATGCGGAAGAAACAACCATAAATGTTAACTTTGAAGTGTCAAAATATAAAACATGACTAAAAATTGCACCAAGAACAATTCGCATTGTGTCGCAGGTAGGGGTATTTGTAATTGGTGTGCGGTGCAAAATGACCAACTGCATGTATTAAGCATGTGTTTTTCGACCACTTGCCCACTGGTCGTCTTTGTGTTGCCAGTTGGTCGCACACGGCACCGTAACGTGTCGCGTCGCGATTGATAGCGATGACAAGAAAACAAATGAGCATGCCAAGGTTTGAAGGACAGCGATCCTGTCTTATGGGTCCACACCACGACCATACATAGGGTTAATAAATAAATAATTCATTTATAAATTATATAGCGCCTTTCACAATGTATCAAAGCGCTTTACATTTATTCCGCTGCCACTAGAATACCTCAGCTGCCTTACAAATGCCCAAGGAATACTCATACCTTTGGGCAGCGCTCAATGGACAATATTCCTAACAGCTCCTCATTTTGCACCTGGGTGGAGAGAGGTAGTGGTAAAGTGCCTTGCCCAAGTGCACAACACATTGGTTTCAGTGGGACTCGAACCCAGTACCTTTGGATCATGAGTCGGTCGTTTATCCACTGGACCACATGTGCCCTCGAGAGGTCAAGTTTAATCTTTAGCATTAAAGTTAAATAGCTCCCTCATGTGTTTTGGATCAAAATCATCTTACCATGAAGCTTAATTTGTTCCAAAAAATGAATTTTACCTGCTTTTTGGTCCACTTTCAAAGAAAATAGGCATAGATCGATATGCTAGCAGCCGCTATCGAGAGTGGCTGTTAGTGTGCTACGCGCTCCCTCCCCTTGATCACTGTAAAATGCAATCTGGGTTAGGGATGAGCAAATTGATGACCTAGTTTTTCCATAAAAACAAAATAGTCGTAAATGCCACCACGAATTTGATTATGCAAAACCACATGGAATTCCTTTCCCCTGTTACCAGCATGAGCAGGCCATTTCAAAGAGACAACTTTGCACACTGCAGACGAACAAAATATCAAAAGCAATTCAGAATCAAGTTGATATGCATGTTCCTTAGATAATAAATTACCTTTTGAAAAAGTTAATCCTCAAAAATTTGTCTAAAAACAGTAGAAATCCATCATTTTCCGGAGAAACAACCTTTCTCATGCAGGATTCGTTTGTAACTGGCAGAAGTGATTGTAGTCGCAATTTTCTTCAAAATTTTTAATTTCTAATTCTTTTAATCTTTTTCACATATGTCATCGCATTATATTGGATCTCAAGTTGTGTTTGATTAGTGCAAACAGGGATATATCGTACATTTGGAGGGATTTTGAGATCGACAAAGTTGAGGTAGGTAACAGGGGAAAGGAATTCCATGTGGTTTTGCATAACTCCACATCCGTTAATGACAACATGTTAAAGACATAATGTGGAGTTATGCTTAGCAGAACTGTGTATCTGGCTTAAATGGCACTTTTACTACAAACAACTCGTCATGACAAGATAGTCTATGATAACAGCAGCCGGTCATGTTTTTAAGGTGGGACCCATTTTGTGTCACATCTACCAATTTCGCCAAAAATCAACCTCTCTCTATAAAAATAACACTGTAGCTTAAAATGTCTTTATCAGAAGCATATGAAAGTATATATTTTCTGAAAGCTTATAAGGTGGGGCATTCAACTACGCATGAATTGAATGATTATACCGGGTGTCACATAAATTATACAGGGTGATGCAACAGACAAAGTAGTTTTAAACTCTATTTTTGTTTTTCTTTCATATTCTTATGCAGGATATTGAAATAAAAATGGAAGTGTATTTTTGTGATGTGGAAAGAAAGACCTTTCAAACAATATATTATTTGTCTGAATTATCTCGGGCCAAATTCAATTTACAGGGTGTTCAAAAATTTGTTCTACTCGGGGTATAAATAAACAATTTTGTGTCAATATTTTATTATTTACCTACAATGTTGATTTTACTGTTGGGGTATATGTTTTTGAGGTCAAAGGATCCATTTTTACAGGTTACGAACAATTTCCACCTTCCGTTTTCATGAAAATGACAGTTTTTACCAAAATGAAGGTGAGGGCGCTATTCATGTCAAAGTCCGCTATCCTTGTACATGTATATGTTATGTTTTCCTAGGTACAGGATGAAATACCTATTGTACATAAACTTTTTCTGAAAATTTCAAGGCTCAGCTCTTTTTTATTTGACCGTTGCACCAAAGAGTGTAATGTATGAGATGTATAGGGAGGAAAGTGCGTTAACCTATGTTCCAATTTAATCAATTTTTTTATTTAATCTTTGAATTGGCAAATTGGTCTGAAACCTTAATAATATGGATTTTACCATTTTATGCAAAATAATTCAAAATGTCAATCTGCAAGTGGTTCCCATTGAAAATGTACACACCGCAACTGCATCCACCGCAACCGCATCCACCTCCACCCCTGGCTAATTAAGTTTAATGAATTGTGTGTGCTAATTCAGTTGGTTGATGTTTTTGGATTGTATCACCAATAATTTTGAAGACTAATAAATTATTTATAAAATGAGCCCAAAATCATTACATTTTGTTGGATTTGCAAAGGTATGACAAGAAAATGGACCACAAAACCATAAATATGTGACAAATCCACCATTTTTGGATGCCCACATTAAAAAACACGACCAGCCATAAAAAAGTTAAGACTATCTAGTCATGATCATCGGGACTAAAGGCTAGAATAGCTTTCGTACGTACCATACTTTCGCCCACTAGATACAGGTTAGTTCGATAAAAACTGGTCCACACACTTTTAGTGTTTTTTCAAGCCAAAAACCTTGCACGTTTTTAGCACTTTTCAAAAATTGTCTTCACCTTGACATTATTTTACCCCATGCATAATTCCCCTCATAAATCGAAGCCCTGCCCTCCTCCTAACATTTTAACCTTGATGGCAAAGCTTAACAGGAGCTAACCTTGTGACTTGTCAGGCTAATGAAAGTTGATTCCCAGTTTCCCGTTTCATTTTTTTTCATGACTGAGTGGGGAATGTTTCATTATTCATTATTTTCAGATTTTCATTATTGATGCCAAGCTAACTGCAGTATGCTTTGTTTTGAGGCACGAAACACATACTTATGACCAGGCTTCATTTAAATAAACTTTGGTACCAGTGTTCGATTTAGAGGGGTATTTTTCAATATATATTTATGAAAACCTTCAAAAAAATTGACAGTAAATTTCCTATTTTGAAACGTGCTAATATAGCGTGTTACCCAGTGCACGGTAGAAATTCCCATTTCAACCTAGTCTAGCCTTTACTACATGCTGTAAGTGTAAACTTCGTCAATTGACGTGGTTGATATGCAGCCTGTCGGAGAGACTAAACCTAGTCTCGAGTCAATGCGCCTTGTGGTATATCCATTTAAATCATAGTTCACGCAGCATTTTGCAAAGACTACCTAGTCAATCGATCAATCGGTGGTTTAATAGAAAACACACATGGAAGTAGGTAAGGAGCCGGGAACCAACGTAAAATGGACGTTTCCGATTCTTCTACCCCCGTCATCGTAAACAGTGCTTAAAATGGATCATTCATGAGTAAGATCACGTTAAAACAATCGTTTTTGTCTTAAACAGTTGGAAAATATGAAATAATGAATTATTTGATTTTGGAAATAATGAATTATTTGATCGGCATTTCTTTCTGACCGGAGTCGGGAAACTGGGAATCAACTTTCATTAGCCTCACACAAACAAAACCGCACAGTTGTTTCTTGGTTAATT
>JAMKCH010035306.1:0-15721 GCA_023653785.1 Ophioderma brevispina | reverse complement strand
CTAATATGTATGAGAATTCTGCGTTGCTTCGGGTTGTAAATTTTACCTGTTAAGACATAATGTTCATATTTTGACAGAGTGCCACTTTTCAGGCAAAAAACCATGAATTTCAGCACTTTTGCTTGCCAAATTTAGTATTTTTAGTTATTTTCAGCCTGGTTTGGGGGTTTCGGGGTCTTTTATGCGCTTTTCTCCAGTTTAAAGGATTCTGAGTGTTGCATCTTTATTTTATAACGTTATTGTAGAAATTAACATGCGGTGTCCTTAGAATTTCCAGTGTCTGTGTTGGTAAAATACGTCTTTTCCTAAATGATAAAGCAGTAAACTCATTCCTTTCCTTTAAAAGGTAAAATAATGTATTTCACAAAAGGACAAAAATATAACTGCCACAATTTATGCCCTAAAATTGCCGAACTTTAAAATCTGAAATATCCAGTAATGAAGGAAACTCATGTAAAAAACACTAAAAGTTTTTATTTTCCAACGATATATAATAAATGTATATAAAATCTCAAATGTTGATAGCTATTTGATGTTCACACAAAATAAAGGAAAATCTACCAAAAAAAAAAGTTCAACGCTTAAAAAAAAACACCAGTTTTACAAAGAGTAAGAGCCGTATAAAGTTAATAAAGTAAGAGCGACACAAAGTATAATCACGTGCGTCTGCCCATTGGCCAAATTGTCCCATTTTTCTACAATGCAAAGAATATCAGTTTTTCCACATAACCTCAAAACAGCCCAAATATAATTATAGTTTTCATGCTAGAGACGGTGATAATGCATAATTGCCGTGTAAATATTACAGCGTTCCGGGTTGTGTAACTGAGTGTCCTACCACCCCATCTGTCTTATTGTGTTTCTCCATTGAGTGCTTTATGCATCATTTGTTCAGCACGTACCAAATGACCTCGTCTACAGGTCACGGTTTATTCGTACATGTTGCTATGTTGGTTAGGACAGATCTCTCATGGGGACATCAGTTTTTTACAAAAAAAACGGGTCAAAAAAAAACCCCTCTTCATACGTGACAACCGAGAGTGGGACCTTCCTATGGTCTTTTGTACCCTTCTTCCTGTAGGATATCTCAAAAAAGACTGGTACAATACCCAGAACATATGTGAGTTAGACTCTTATCACAGAACTCATAACCATCATACCTTCTATATAAACACAGTCGACTGCAGATCGTCGGAAACAAATGTCATTGGGAAGACAATGAGTTACAAGAAATGGGCCTTACAGGTGCGGATCCAGGAATTCTCCATAGGGGGGGGGGGCGACCGTCACTATTCGCTTTTACAATTTTCCGGCTCCGCTTCGTTCGCCGGGTAGGGTAGACCCAAATTTTTGCGCGAGCCGGAAAATTTACAAATTGTGTCGGCAAGGGCGCCCACAAAGGTCATTTTCATAGATAAAAGGGGCGCCCGGCGCCCTTTGCGGCAAAGGCATTTTTCTACATATACAAGGCGCCCGGCGCCATTTGGTTTGCCAAAAAATAGGGGGGGGGAGCCGGTGCGCCCCCCTAAATCCGCCTATGCTTTATTCCGTATGATACATCTCCAACAACAAAGAAATCACGCAAGAAAAACAAACGAAACTAGAAAGATAAATTTGAAACGTATTCAAGTCAGAACCAAGACGCCCTTACACAAAGAAAATAGCGATACTTAATTCCAAACCAACTGGCCAATATAACGTAAGAACAATGCGTTGGATTTATTTAAATCCAAATTGCACTAATGATTATGGTTCCTTTAATGAAATCTCACAACGTTCTCAAAAAAGGAATTAGGGATGAAGAGAAATGGGACCAAGTTTGCAATGGGCAGAAGCACTTGAAGGGGGAGTATACTTGGTGCTTTCTTAACATTTATTCACTTTATACTGGCTCGTACTCTTTTAAACTGGGTTTTTTTTCGTGAACGTTTTTTGTTTTATTCGTAACCCATGATATTGCTCAACAGATTTAACCACTACCGTGTAATAATGCAAGAGGGTACAGCGACTATGAACATCTGGATGGTTGTGGTGTTCATAATTTCTCAGGGACCACATCACAGGAGCGCTCACAGTCGATAATATGATGACATGAATTAGAATCTCGCGAAGAGTTTTCTAATCTAACATAAAAATGGGAGATCTTGGAAGCTGTTATCATCAGATTGAGGACGAAGATGGTAGGATAACAGCAGTTCACAGTGTTTGACCCCATGCAATTGTCTTTTATTTTTTAAAAGAATTTAAACAGTGGCGACACACTTTTGACAACTGAATAAGTAGGGACATGCAAGAGGCTACACTGTGCAAAAATCAGACAAATCCATTGCGGGAATCTTGCCATATAGGCCTACAAAAGTTATAATTCGTATGTTATATCGCCCTCTATATACCCATTCTCTACAGAAAGACTAGTTAAACTCGATTTTGAAGAAAAATCATATTTGCCCGCAATGAAATTTCATAAAATTTACACAGGATGTAGTTAATTAAATATATAATTCAAATCAGTTGTCAAAACTGTGTCACCGTCGATATTTTTTGTTTTATTTGGGTATTGTCAAAATAAATGAGACCTTCAAGCAGCTGTGATTTGCATTCCAATATTTTGATTATTTTTAAAATCAAAATGTGTATCTCAATACCTAAATACGAACATCAACTGAAGACATCGGTTAAATTCATGCCTATTTTGAATTTCAAGTATGTTCAATCACTCTTCTTCCTTTTAGCTGAAATTCGATTTGCTTCCTCCCCTGGGTCAACCATTATTGACAACGCTCTCACAGTGGTAGAATCAGACGGAGTTATTTTTCTCACGATTGACCGATCTGGGTTCGGTAGTACATTACCAGCTGGATCTGCGACTGTTAGTAAGTAGGAAAGTTATGGTTATATTCAATTGCTTCACAGGTGATCAAAATCGAAAATATGTTAAAAATAATTCAGGTCATTTTCTGATAATTATAAAGGAACAGGTCAAAAGCCATCGTCGTCGTCGAGGTCGTTGTATGATAGTTTCTGACTTACAGATTTTTCGCAACACATTTGTGTATTTAATGCAACGGGAAAATGATCAGCCATCAAGGTTGCTTTGGTTTTTTTATCTACTTTCCAGACGTCACAGCGCGCGAGCTTCCGTCTACAGGGATACCTCAAGCTGGAGCTACACCAGCAGCAAAGGATGGCAGTGGTCGCGACTTTCAATTCACTGACATTACAGCTACTTTCCAGATTGGCCAGATAAGAACAGAAGTTGAAGTTCAAATAGTAGATGACGAAACAGGAGAGACCCAAGAGGCATTTGAAATTTATCTGACAAATGCCCAACCATCTGGAGATAACACGATAGTCTATCCAAACACGGTTATTATCTACATCATTGATGACGATGGCGGAGACGAAGCTGTTGGTGGTAGTGATAGTGGACAAAGTAAACTCTTTGTATTCTATATAAAACTGTATTCTATATATCAATTTTTATCGAACGTAAAAGAATGCTGTTGTTGAACCGCTGCTACTGTTGATAAATATTAATTTTCATAATAGTACATTTTATTGCGATTTATAATAAGGGACGCAACATTAAATATCAAGAGGTGGGCTAGGGAGTTGGGCTCTTGATAATTTTTTAAAAAAATCTCCACCTTTAGTACTTTTCCTTCCCTGGTGAGTCATTTTTTTCATCACTCTTGTGAATCTTTTTTTTCACCACTTTAGTGGATCATCCCCCCAAACAACTTGGTATTTTTTAACCGCCTAGGTTACGTTCTCTCCGCTTAAAGGTGCAGCGAGAGATTTCACGTATCAGGTGTTTCTAAAAATCGAAGTACTGTTTTTTGCCCTGATGTAAAACTTTCCATCAAAAATATCCCCATCTGAAAGGATTAAGCTGAGAAATGTTTCTTTGGTACAAAAAAATTGAAATTTCTAATTTCGTATAGGAGCAAATGTGAAATTCAGCCTATGTTTTATATTGAAATATAAGCAAATAAAAGTCACTTTTTTCTCTCTTTTAAGACATTTCTGTAGCCAAATACAAGGTAAGAAATCTATAGAATGTCTAATCTATATGAAAGTACTATTATGACACAATATTTGGGTGCCTCAAAATACCTTTAAAGTTCAAGGAATTTGTCTAAATAGAAGTAAACAAAAGTAATTTCTTTTACCTGTACATCAGTACCTCAATTTTCCTTGGCTTTTGCATGAATTATGATGATACCAGTATAAACAGTGCATTCATTCATTTACATTTTAAAAATGATAAAGCTAACATGGAAGCATAGATTGAAGTTTGTTGTTCAAGTTAACATGATATGTGTTTGTCTGCGTGCCCTTTAATGTTAATGACGAAGCAGAAGTATTAAAAGACAATGCAGAGTAAATTTCCCTTTGAATACAAAAGCATACAATTTCAGCATGAAAGAGGTAATTCTGTATACCAACAATGTAGAACATTGAACCTACAAATACATGCTGAAAGTTACTTGCATCATACATATTTGAAAGATGGTGATATTCCAAATTGAGAGACAATATGTAGGTAGCATGGTCAGTCATGTTAATGGATATAGAACTTCCAGCATGCAATTGATAATTTGTCAAAAGGAAATTAAATTAATTTTCCTCATTTTGAAACCAGATTTGACCACTTGTAGCTCTCGTGCAACCCCAGCGTGTACGCTTATTTGGCTTAATTGGCTTTTGCCCACATTATTGATAAAAATAAAGTCCTGCAATTCGATCAAAACCCAAGACACTAAACATGCTTATTTAAAGGATATATTCAGCTTAATAACAACCATTGATGGATTAAATATGGAGTCGCTTTCTACAATTTTGTTCTAGTTCTCTTGCAATCTTATGTTTGTACAGGATTCTAAGAAGGAATCAAATAAAACTTCAAATGATGGAAACAGAAATGTCATGATTGCAGTATATAGATATCAACATTAATCTCTGTTAGATTATGTAGCAATTTCATTTCGAAAATAGCAAAATTATTTCTTTGGTACAAAATTGTAAAATGTCTAATTTCCTATAGGAGCAAAAGGAAATTCAGCCTCAGTTTTATATTGAAATATAAGCATATAAAAATCACATTTTGTTTCACTTTTAAGACATTTCTGTATCAAAATACAAGGTTAGAAATCCTTTGAGTGTTTTTGACTTTGAGAAGTCAAAAATGTTCAGTATCCACCAGGGAACCCCATAACACATTCAAACCTTTGGTCCCAGAATTTGGTCACGCGGACCTACAGGCTGATTTTTACTAATACTCTAAATTTCTGGACATTTACCTTTGGCCAAAATGCCTATATTTTATATATTCTTTCCCAGGCCGGTAATGATATAATACTCCTTGTCAACAACTGTTATTGTTGGCCATAGGTGGAGGAGCAGGACTTCTGGTATTGTTGTTTGTCCTACTAGTGTCGGTCTTACATCTCGTCGTTGGGAAAATCAGACTCCGGTGCGCTGCCGCTTCGCCGCGTGTGGGGCAGACCGAGCGATTCGCCAGTACAGCTATCACGGCAACTACAAGTAAGATTACTCATTTCATCAAGTAGAATTACGCCAAGAAAAGATGATTTTCGTTTTGAGATTGGGAAGGAATAGCGGGAGAAGTGGAGGAGAGGAAAGTGGGACCTAGGGAGGATCTGTATTCAAGTTGAAAGGCCCAACAAAAACAAGTGTTCACCCCCCCGACCTCAACTTGGATTGAATATTAGTTCCTTGTTTGGTCGGCAGGAGTGTCATGTACTTGTAGAACTAACTTCTCTTTAGGTGTAGATTGGAACAGTAAAGTCGAGTACCATTGAATAAGCAGCCTCAAAAGGTGACTCGATTTCGATCACGCTACTTGTTGACTAAGAAAGGTCTAGGAAAAACAGCATTTCTATCACAACAAGGTACTCGAATTGTACTATGAAAACGTAATCAAAATGGATAAGAAAAAACGTTACTCGAAATATAACTAGAACGTACTCGAGTGTACTAGAAAGTACTTCTGGCCCTCAAGCCCATCACCTGGGATACCATGATATAAACATAGGCCAAATCAGTTAAACAAATTCCAAATACTAATACCAACTTTTCATTATTCTCACTAATCCAATGATAGTACATTGTTCTTTACTCCGATCACAGAGGATGAAGTTATTAAAGGTATCAATATTAAAATGCTAAAAAAAAGTCCATGACATGATGGCATTTCCAGCCTAATATTAAAAAACTGCTAGTGAATTAAGGCATTCCCCTAACCATCATTTTACAACATGTCATAAAAAAGGATAGACTGATCAACTTAAAAAAAGCCAGGGTAATCTTCATAAAAAAAGATAGTACCGACAAATTTACGAATACAGACCAATTTCCAGTTCTACCTGGTTTTCAAAATTTTAGAGCGTCTTGTTTTTAATAGATGTATCTCATTTTTAGACAAACACTATTACTCTTTGAAAACAAATTCGGATACCGTCCGAAACACTCCACAAGTATGGCTATAACAAAGCTCCTGTGCCCTAAAATGACTCAAGCTTCTAAGAATAATCAAACAACTGCTGGGGTATTTTTGGACCTTTCCAAGGCATTGGACACCATAAATCATGACATCCTCCTAGCTAAAATTGTATCAATATGGCTTCAGAGGTATTTGTTTCTTGGACTGGTTCAAAAAATTACTCACAAACAGAACGGCAGTTTGTGATGAAACTAGTCACAAATATACCACAAAAAGATATACGAACCGGTATGCCCCAAGGCTCTATTTTAGGGCCCTTGGGATTATATTTCTGGTAATGATATTCCAAATTCTGCGCACGAATTGTCTTGTTTATATTATATGCAGATGATACCAGTGCGTTTACATCACATAATGATATTTAATCAAAACTAACACAATGATGAATAATGGTATCAGTAAACTAAACATCTGGTTCCCACGTCAAATACAATTTTCACTAAATCTTAAGAAAAACTAACTACATGATTTTTGGCACTCAAAATAAAACAAACAAACTAAAGAAACATTTGAATATCTCAATCGATGATACTAAAATAAATTTTTCAAGTTAATGCTTTTAATTTTTAGGAGTCACTATTGACCAAAAACCTTACCTGGAAAAATAACATTGAGGAATTAGGGCAGAAATGTTCTAGTAGTATTGGAAATTTATATCCAAAGTAAAACATTTTCTACCTGAAACTGCACTTCTGAGTCTCTAAACACACTGTTTCTCACACAGTACATATGTATCACTGCATGGGCAAGTGCATGCAATTCTGAAATGGAAAAAAGGCATATTCTTCAGAAAAGGTGCACTGAGAGCAGTGGAGCAATAGTGATTACAGAAGTGCATCCAATCCTTCATTTGTTAATTACAATCACTAAAAATAATGGATTTGTGGAAACGTAATATTGGTACATTCATGTACAATGTAGCATATCTGTGACCCTCCACATTTGACAACATGTTTGGAACAAATGTGAAGAAACCACACTTATCCTAAAGACATGCTTCAGACTTTCATAATACCTAATATTAAACTTAATTTTCGTGGTAAATCTATATCTTTACCTTGGCTTTAACAATGGAACACCATTCCACCTAATGTCAAAAACTCAAAAAAATCTTCATCTTTTAATTATTATAAAAATCACTTATATCAAACAGTATAAAACAAATAGAAATAGAGTCTGGAACTTGACAGGCCATTATTAGGCTTATTCTCCAGTGCTCTTCCACATTACACTTCATGATATATACAATTACATTTTTTATTTACTATGTAGGTGATATGTTTAGATGAGTATGATTGTGGATAGAAATAAATGTATGTTATGTTATGATGGTGTCACTGCCTCGGCCAGCGATTTCGTGCCCATATGGTCTTTGTTTGATCGCACGCAATAGCTAATCCGGGACTTGGGCATTTTTCTACTTAATGGTTTTGTGTGGTGTTCTGTAGGGCATGGGGGCGTAAGCGGTAGAAACATTCCGTATATAACAAAGGCTAGGACAGTGGTACGAGCTGGCTTTTTTTTTCAAATGTGTGGTCAGATTACCAGGATCCTCCAATTATTTGGACCAATTGTCTGAACTGAGGCGGACAAACACGTTGTGGTAACGACCACGGACAGGCCGAGTTTGGAGCTCTTTTGTTACTCAATTGGTTTTTCATGCCGTTGAAAACAGGAGAGGATGAAAAACCAAGATGCCAAATTCCTTGCCAGCAACCTGAATGTTACTTAATGATTTTGTAAAAGTAATTCTTGTTTCAGATGTGACACAACTCATTTCTAATGTGACTCCAAAATTTTACGTGTTTATATTGTTTTACAGACAACGACCTTCGAAATACTTCGTGAGACATTTGTATAGAACAATGAAAATGGTAGTTCTCATTATTTATCAGCTTACATCTATCTACCCGTCTGTTGTGATTCATCCTTCATCTGCAAACAAGCTATAAAGACAAGGCGTTAGTTGTCATGGCCTATCAAAGTGCATGGTTCAACAGAACATGTTATGTATTACCGCTTTAAATCGATGTAGTTAAATGTTGGGACATAAACAACTGACATTTCGTTTTGCATATTTTTTTCTCCGCCAGAATTATATGGCACCATGTGAGTCAGCAATCACCATACACATCACTGTATATACGTATATTAAGAGTAGAGTAAGGTACCACACACGATGGTTAATAGCTAAAAGCACTACAGATGATTGATAATGTTCTTGGAAATTGCTCCTAAGTTATGGAGTTTAATATTCAAGTATCTGGAATTAAAATATTGCATTGCCCAATATATGAAGAAAGACCATGACTAGTTCATTTAAAGAGGTGAATATTAACTTTAGTCTCGCTGGTGGAGAGGTACAAAATTCGCTCTAAATAACGACACTCTTAATACAAGTAGCTCTAGTTCAACTTTCAACTTTCAACTTTATTTACATTCCATTTAAAAAAAATGTCATGTTACCACAAAACAAATTCACAGAAAAAAATTATGGAGGAGTTGCCAAAAGGCCAATACGACCAGACTCGGGTCAACCCAGAAAGTTATGTTACAACATTTATCTTAAGATAAGGGACATAAAACAACAAAACACGAGAAAACGGACAGTGAACATGCACCCTGATTCAACCCCCCCCCCCCCCCCCCTCCCCCCCCTAGTTGCTCAAATAGCCATCAACAGCATATTGCAGATAAATAAAATAATGCACAAACTATCTTTATATTTGGAAATAGTTCATTTTAAAATGTTTGCGAAAAGTGAGGTACTGATTTCTAATTTTGTAGATGTTTCCCCAAAATTGTGCCACAGTTTGACAGACCCCTGTAGGTATGCAAATCCTTCAGTAGAAAACTGATTTCAAGTAAAGTGTAGATTTTCTGGAGAACGAGAGAGTTGGGGCACCAATATTGTATCCATAATAGTAATTTCATATAGATTAGAAACTCAATAGAAGTCTTACTTGTATTTGGCTACAAAATGTCTTTAAAGATGAACAAAGGGATTTTGAAATGCTAAGAGTTCATATAAAACTTAGGGTGAATTTTGTATGTGCTCCTATTAACGAACATTAGAATTTCAGCATTGTTTGTTTTAACAGAAACCATCCGCTTAACTTTCAGATGGGATATTTTTGATGGAAAGATTTGTCAGGCAAAAAAACAGAATTTAGATTTTTTAGGGGCACTTGATATGTGAAATCTCGCGTTGCCTCCTTAAGGGGGAAATGTTAGTTACAGGGAAAAATTGAAATCGAGTCATTGTGTTTTAATGTTACATAAAGTGTTCGTCTCCTCATAAGGACTAGAAAAAGTCTATATCTGCTGCCTCCAACCTAGTATTACAGAGCGCCCCATAATGGTTAAGTCACCTAGGGGTAAATGCTCCGATGTTGTTGAATTACGAAAGTTACGGTTACGCTGCACAAGAAAGGCTAGCAATTCCGGATTTATACGTCATTGGTATTTCCTGGTGATCTGATCATTGCTCATGTAAGGTACCTAAGATCCTTCTTCAACCCATATTGAACAGATAAGAGAGGAATGTTTGAATTTTAAAATGTCATTGATGTGCCAACACCTTTCTGTGATCCGTGACTACTTAAATATAGCCATAAATGCATTTTCTAACATTTTAAAAATTTAGGACAAACTTTGGCAATTCCAATTTAAGCAATGTTTTCAATAGAAAAACTGAACATATTTCATTTAAGGTATTACATTAGTATGGAAGTTAATATGGTATTCATATTTACCGCTACTTTTGAGCAAAATATTGGATAAAATGAAAAAAAAAATACCAGCATACGAGTCTAAAATAGTAAATGCAAATTTAGCTTGTGAACAATTATATAGTCCATTTCTCAACCTCTTTGCAGTGATGCACACCGCTTTTCACTCAATATAATACATGAACAATCTTTGTGGGCGAGTGTAAGAACGCCGTCGCTTCAAGTCAGCGTGTTACTCCTCCCTCCCTCCCGCATTCCCTCCCGCATTCCCTCCTGACCTCCCCCCTCTTGACCTCCCTCCGCCGCCCCTTCCAGTCACTTGCACACACAAACACACACACACGCACACACACACACACGCACACACACACACACACACACACACGCACACATAATATGACTCTTATATTATAGTTTATCGCCAGTACTGGTCCAGTCTTGTGCTGGTGTGCAGGGCCTGGTTGGGACGATCAAGTGTGCAGGGCTGGGTTGGGACGATCCAGATGTCCTGTATTGGATCTTTGAATGCCCAGTACCACACTGTTTGCTGGGTAAGGCTAACGGTTTAAGTTATATAAAACCTAAACTTGTTTTATGTAAGTCGGAGGGGAAGAGGCAGTGGATCAGGAAATGCCACTTTAATATAGGGGAGATATCATGATATTTGGGAAATCAATATGTAACCCCAGTGACCTAAGGTGATCTCAGCTTGATTTCATAAGTACAACTTTGTTAGAGGATCTCAATCTGCTTCACACACAGGAGCCGAGTGACCGTGCCGTGGAATCTGTAGGAGGAGATGCATTTTTCCTGAAAACGACATTTTGATTTCTGTCTATTTTGACAATTGATTCCCTCGTGACCCTAAACTATGAATTTGTAGTCCATGTCTGGTGTCTAGAGGGCATATCTGCAAAGTTTTTAGGGAGAGTAAATTATGAATCTGAACATTCTCCTGTTGCATCACTTTAATCTCACAAATAACAGAAATGTATATCCAACGTGGAAAATGAAATGTCCCTGTCAGTGTCCCTTTAATAAATTTGTGTCAATGTTTGAACCATACGTTTCAAGGTGCGTGTCAACACTTAAGTAAAACTACTAATGTCAGTTAAATTATATCGTGTCTCATTTTCTCCGTGTAATTAGATATTGTATAATGACACATTGTACTTAATTTGTACACAGCCCGAGAGATTGCAAAAGAGATTGTATTTGCAAGCATGACAGATTTCCAACACCTTGTGATATTGTCTGCAATGTAACCCATGCGTGAAAGATATTTTTCAAGCACTTGATTAATTGCTCTCAATTTGCAATTACTTCAATGCATTACTAAAGCACTTTATTCTAATGTGATTTGTAATAGAAGGTGTTCCAAAAGTAATTACCACCATGCGCGTAGCCAGGATCCCGCACTCCCGGGCTGCGGGTCCTGATTTTAATCAGATTGATTGGTTCAAGAATATGTCCAAAACACAAATACAACTAGAGAAAAGTTGTGCTTTAGAAAGCACGAATATATCATGCGGTTATCACTTGCTACTCACGTGACCTTTGACCTCAATCTGTTTCCACACCATATAGGTTGGGTCAGCTCTTCTGACCAAGTCTGGTAATTATAGCAGTTGCTCTGTGTCTTAAGGGATTTTTCAGATTTTCAAAGAATGGCCCTTTAATCGGTCTATGTGACCTTTGACCTTAACCTGTATACACCATATACGGGCCTTGGGTTAGTGGTTATTCTGAACAATTCTGGTGATCATTGCAATTGATTTGTGGCACAAGTAGAATTTTATAGTTTAAATAGTGCCCCTTTATAGGCAATTTAGTCTTATTTTTAGCATTTTGGGGCAAAATTCCATGCAATGCAAACTGTAGGAGGAGATACAGTTTAAAGAAAATCACGCTTTTGACCTCTGTGACCCCTGGATGACCACGACAGGGGTTAACTCATTTGACATGTTTGGGCTGCTTCAGCGGTCCTTTTGGTGTAACATTGGTCAATTTGGTGCAGACATGGCAGAGATATAAGCTATTGAAGCACGGTACAAAGAACGAGAAGGAATCGAGAGAAGACAGTATCAATGCTGCTTCACCGCAGATAATAAAAAATCAGAGAGGCAGTATAAGCATGCGGCGCACCCGCATGATCTATTCAATATATGATACCCTCAATATTAAGATTTGACAGTCTTACAAGTTCACTAGATGTGACAACTAATGTCCATAATTAAGAGAAGCGTTGCAATTCACGATGATATGTGTCCTCACCGCGCAGATTTCCAAAAGACAGCATGCAAAGTCATCATGGAATCTTCTCATTCCTGAAGATGAAGGAGCACTCAATTTTCAAACAAATCGTGTTTTTTGCATGTACGTAATGCTTGTCCATATACTAACTATTGTGTGAAATAACTCAGCTCAAATCGAAGTTCTTCATATAGAACATCCACTAGGATAGTAGGCATCTCTGCACTTATCAATCCATGGCGAGTTTTCCCGCGTATGTCGAGTTTCACGCGCTGTTTATCTAGTTTTCCTCGCAATGTCGAGTGTGCAGCGTTTTTAGTCGAGTTAAAAAATAACAGCTCTATCTGTCCAGTTTGCCCTCTATACATCGAGTTGTGCTCTCTATATGTGAGTTTGACATACATCATGTCCAGGTTTGTATTACGCTCCCCGTATCAAATCATTGCGAGTTTTCTCGCGCATTCGAGTTTCACGCGCTGTGTACGAGTTTTCCTCGCATATGTCGAGTGTGCAGCGTTAATGTCGAGTTTACAGCGTCTATATGTGCTTGCCCTCTATACTCGAGTTTTGCTCTCTTATGGTGAGTTTGACTAAAGTGCATGTCCATTTCAAAATCTCGACATGATTTTTTTTGTCTTTCTCAACTGAGGAAAACTCGAACATGATTTTTTGGGTGTATGTGTAAAAAAAAATCATGTCAGTTTGCTCATGTTGAGAAAAAAATCATGTTTCGAGTTTGCTCAGTTGAAAAAAAAACATCATGTCGAGTTTTGCTCATGTTGAGAAAAAATCATGTCCAGTTTGCACATGTTAAAAAAATCATGTCCAGTTTTTTAAAACTCGGCAATGATTTATTCTGGACAAAGTGGACATGATTTATTCTGACATGATTTATGAAACACGGAACATAAGTTCAAACTAGGAGGGTAGGATAGTCAGCGCTGTAAACTCGACAGATAGCGGGGTAAACCTCGATATCAGCGCATGAAACTCGCCATGATTGGATACGGACGTGCCATAGGAAAGTGATGACACCTCTCGGTATAAAGTCCCCAGAGGTGGTCCATCACGTTCCCTAGCGATATCATCAGAAACGATATATTGGTACCATATATCGTCATGTGAGTGCCACAAAGTCGTATCTACCTTTTCATGATTTTAATCAGGAGAAGCTTTTGTGTTTCATTCTTTTGTGACTTCAAAATGAAACTATTCTTACAACACAATAAAAAGTTTTTTTTTGAAATATCATACATATTTTCATTTCCCACGAAGTCGTGAATTAAGAAGAAATGCTAATTAAAATGGCGTAAATACACACTGATTTTCCCGTCGTGCAACAAAGTTCGTAACTGGTAGATACGACTTTGATGCACGACACGGGAAATTCCCTTTTGAGTGCAGACAAGTCGTATAACATACACCTAATTAGGCCAATTAGCTAATAACTCTGCAATAAATATTGAGCCTTATACTTGAAATATAGGTTCAATATGTGTATTCATTTTAACTTTTGTAAATTAATTAAGTACTGGGCGGTTAATATTGAGTGGAAAAAAGGTCGTAACTACACCTTTTTGGAATAATGTTTTTAAGGTTTCTTGTGACGAAATTAGCATAAATTTTGTAAAAAATGAATTGCTCTTTTCACAAAATATTTTGGGAAATTGTCTTACTTATAACACCTTTTTAAAACCATCCTTTTTACAAGAAATAAAATGTCGTATCTACATACTAGTTTTTCCCGTGTCGTGCAACAAAGGTCGTTCTACCATTTACGACTTTGTGACTCAACAGAAATGCAATGTTTTGAGTGCAACAAAGATCGTATCTACCCTAAATAGGCCGCGATTTTAGCTTAATATGTTTCACCCACTAAATGCTGCCCCATTGTTCCTGTACAAAATGGCGAGATGAAAACGTCATTTTCTCCTCAATGGAACATCTGAGACCTTAAAGCTAACATTCTGCTTGAAGATCATCATATCTCCTACCCAATCAATCATGAAATGAGGGTAGTTATCCTCAAAATATTCGAGCGACTGGACCGCCAAGACTAGCATGCACCGTGGATCCTGGAGGTCACAGCACTCTTTCAGTCAGGTGTTCCCTGTAAGAATACGGTTAAAATTGGTTTGTCGGATCAAAATAACATATCAATGACAACCTTTTTTAGATATTCCTACAGATTTTATACTTAATATTGATAGCAACCATGATTTGCAACCCAGATCTCGCCATTTCTCTCAGTTTTAAGGGTATACTTAGGCGAGGGTCACAAAAAAAAACCACCTCATTTGCAGTGGGGGCTGGACTTACCGGTTTCTCACGTTATTTACTGGTGTGAATCCAATAACTCTGCAATAAATTGAGATCGTCACCTGAAATGTATATCAAATTAAGCGTAATGATCTACTTTTTCATATTATATAAATAACTCAATTTCGCCAAAAATGTCAGTTGCGACTTTGTTGCACTCACATGACGATATTGCTTTGAAATTTTAACTTTTTAGTTATCCACGTAGACAAGAATGAATAATTATTAATCTTTCCCTGGGAAACAAAGAGATGAAAACAAAGTTCACAATGATTATCGAGCAGTGGCCGGTAGGGTACAAGTATTACATAATTTGAGATTGCTAATCACAAGAATCCTACAGCTATCATGTTTTGCCGGCTTTAGAAAAAATAAGAGTGGGATCAGATTGAAGATCATTGTTTGAAACCCATGCTGAATTTACCTAAAATAGAGTTGATTTAAATGGTTCTATATGAAAGGTTACTTAAAATATCAAGGTTATGTCCAAATATAATCATGATATTGCATTTGATGTCATTGGAAAATGCATTACAGGTGGCTACAAAACTCTGTTGAATAGTGCTTCATTGGTTAGAACAATAACCACCGGTTCCCTCCGGAAAGGACCAGGTGAAACCATAGGGGTGTTTTGTACCAATCGCATAATGCATTGCAATGTGCCTAAGCTGTACTGTACTAAACACATGTCAGTACTTGGGATAAAAGTGTTCAAGAGGATTAAGGACCACAAAACAATTCATGATCATGATAACAATTCCTTATGTACTAGCGCTTTGTGGGCTAAAATGAGTGTAAAAGTTAAGGGTTTTATGTTTTAAGAATAGGATTTTGGTGGATCACATGACCTTATTGAGGTGAAATTTTCCAAACTGGTGCATTGTGGGATGGA
>JAMKCH010035305.1:0-35725 GCA_023653785.1 Ophioderma brevispina | reverse complement strand
ATAATTCCTCCACGACACTCTACCACAGATATCAGTCCAAGATATCACCACGGTTTCTATCTGTCCCCAATTGTGGAATCCTATTTGATTCCCAGCACATTTCGCTTCAAAGATGACAGTAGACATCATTAACATCACTCTGCTCACTGGAATTATATATCCTGGCACTAATACTTTACAGTTTTTGCTCTCATGCAGAGTAAAACTTGCCTATCTTCTAGCTACTTGTTAGTGTAGTTGTATGCTGGCAGAGAGTCCTTCCATTGATAGTATTTAACTACTCCAGATAGATTCCCCTTTCTAAGAATAATCATTACTCATTCTCTGCATAAACATCACCTTATACACTAGCTGCCAGTCGGAATTCATCCCCCGACTTACAACCTCACTTCATATATATAAACTTTGTGGGGAAATTCACTGATCTGGCACTGTTGATCCAACATCAACAAGTTTCTAAGTTTAGCATCCTTTGGGAATTCCCCACTTCCTAGTGTGCAATCTAAACAGGGCAGCTTTCCAAAACAAACAAGGGTATTCCCCTTGTCCTCTCTTTTATAGTAAACAAAGTGCTTTCCCGTGAGAAATCTTTTCTCAAATAAAATTGGAGAAAATAAATATTTTTAATCAGAAAAATGGAGGCTATATACAACATGTATCCAGCGAAAAGACTCATTATTTAAAATCCTATTTACGTATATCCCGTAGTCTGACGAGTACCAAGTACATACAAATAGTCATGCAGTATTATGGTACAGTGTACCCCCCACCAGTATCATCACTATTCGGTCGCAAAATTGCCTATAATACATTCGTTTACTTCTACCCACAGTTAATTACAGGCAAAACGGGCAACATACTCCATACAAATTGCAAACGCTGATAGTGTTTTCAGATATTGACCAGGAAAGCACTTTATAAAGGCATACATGTACTCCTCATCCCATAGAACCCGTGCCACCGAGTGAATGTTTTGGTAGAGCAAAAGGCGGGTGTGGCCACTTCCGGTTTCTTCACCGGCTCGTCTATCAGCTAGAGACAGCCTGTCCAGTGTGTAGAGATCAGTGTTCCCGCCCACTCGCTCGTTGGAATTGGTAATCAGCGAAATCAGGCTTGTTCGTGTCCATTCAAAAGAATTACTAACCGGGAACATCCCACAGTCCTTGGTACATGTGACCGCGCCAGCGTACATCCTGTGCGTATACTGACGCGTGTGAAGCAAAACCGCGTATGATATTCGCTCTGTCCACCTAGGCACGTACCAATTTCATTTACACGTCCGGCGACTCCGACGTTTCAGAGTGAATAAATAAACTAGGATTTTGCTGGTTTTTTGTTTGTTTGTTGATAGTATTGTTTTGTTGTGGGGCTGACGTATGGACTTATAAGAACGATATCTCAATACCTAGATAATGTCTTACATGCAATAATGGCAATGCTCAACACAACAAGCCTTGATACAAAGAGGGCAGGTAAGTTTTTTGACTTATCATTCTCTATCACAGTACTATATTATTTAAACAAAATCTGGCGTAAAAATAAAACCCTTATAAAGTACCTATCTCATGACTTTTTCAAGATATCTACAGTGAACCGCTATAATTCTGATGAATATAAAATGATAGCACTAATGGCACACTATATTATATAGGCCTTAAGGCCTACATATTGTTTATGTCACTAGTGTATGCAGTATTAAAATCAAAATCACAGTAACTCTATTATTATTTTTTTTTTAATTTTTGTCATGGGCACTTCCGTGCATATATAGGGATGGCTGGCTCCTAGGGATCCATATCATGCTAATTAACACGAACACTTGTGATGTTTTTATTTTTTAAATTTTGTTTTAATTATTTTTTTTTCGTTATTGCAAGAGCAACTAAAAGTTAGCCAAAGAGTGAAATACAAAACAAAAAATATAGGGCCTAAACCAAATATAACAGCGTTAAAATACAAATGGGTCCCTAGGTGCCCCCGGCAGTTATGGTCTATTTTTTTTAAGTTTGATATTATTAGCGGTACATTTTGTGATCCTACCCGCTGACGGTGCGTTTTGATATTTCGAATGTTTGCATCACATCACGCTGCCTCATCATAGGCTACTGTAGTGTAATTTAAGGTGGAATTACCCCTTCATATAAGGCTAAAAAATACATATTGAAATTGAGAAAAGTAATACCTTTCTATTGCTTTTTGTTTTGACAACAATCGCAGCTTCCGTTCAATGTTATGGTCGAAAATGTAACTTCGCAAATTGAAATCTCTTACATGTATTTTATTGTTTTCTCAAGCTGCGATATTTATTTTTTCCACTTAAAAACTCATATCTCAAAAAGTAAATAAGCTTTCGATCTCTAAATGCCACAGTTATTTGTGAAAATTCAAGCACTTATTTTCTAATCAATAATATACATAATAAAATATTTCTAAAATATACTAAAATTGAAAAAAATAAAAAACTTAAAAAAAGCAAAAAATAAAAAAGTGGAATTTTTTAACGAGATGTCACCTTGTAGCAAGATTAGATTTTCAAAAGAGATGTATCATAAAAGAGATGGGATTTACAAAGCAAACTAAAAATATACTTATGGACTATGCAGGGAAGTATATAGAATAGGCCTAATGCCACTAGCCCTTTGGGAACTTGGATACACCATTGGTCAGGGGCCAAGGGAACACATAGACTTCAGCAAACAATGGAGCAAAAGTAACCAACTATCGGCGCGGTATGCGGCGGAGAAAAACACTTCAGATTGCCTTTCATCTGGGAGTGCCGGGCCATTGTTATATTGTATTGCCGTTGACAACATTTTAGGTGTTATCACCTCTCGATTTAGACTGAGTATTTTTTCATGACGTAAGCATAAAAATACTTATCCTTCATTCACAAATAGCCGGGAGCGGTCATCCGGGAGTTCAACAAAATCTGCACAGCAACAGCCACACACGACCGATCAATCAGGTCGAGCTCGTAATGTAGGGGCAGCACACCACTAAATAAACGCTCAATTGAAACCACGGAAAATTACCACATTGCGCTCTCTGATTTGCACCCCGGTGGACAATATTTGAAGGTTTGGAATCGAATTTCCCTAAAGATCACAAATGAAAACGTTCAAATAAGTTTGCAATTTTTGATATCATTAGTAGAGATTTTTAGAAAAGTGCTATGAACAGCGCCACCACTATATTGAGCCGACGTGCACGCCTCATAGCGGCTTTCGACCAGGGCCGGAAGGCGGGCTAGTTTCTACACAGAATCGAAGTTCAAAGATTTGTGATTATATCAGCGATGATCGCGCTTACTCTTTCACTTTTATATAATATACCACCCTCACTGGCAACCCAAAGGACTGCAAAATATCTTCCACGCACGTTTGAATTTATTTTCCGACTACCTACCATTCCCCCCAACGTGGAGTGATTCGTGTTGTGCGCCGCTTCGATACACACTGAAACATTGTTTTGGATTTTTTCTTAATTTTTTACAAATATGGACCTTTTTAGAAAAAGTGTCATTTTTTATGCTTCCCCACGACACATGAAACAGGAGTTATGGCTCTCCAAGTTAATTGACTATAATTCTAAAATATCCCGTTTTCGTATTTTGGCCCTCTTCTTACCGCGGTGTACCTCAAATAAAATAAATCTGTTAAAAACACGTTTTTGGGAACCAAGTATGATTTGTGAGATTTCAATACCTTTGAATGTCTTCAAGTAATGAAATAATACATAAAACACATCACCTAAGTTAATGGGATATGCTTATTTGACGGAGATCCCCCCCCCCCCCCGCATCGGCTGGTCACAAAAGCGCATGTATGACAGGATTGCCGTGCAAATATAATAAGGGTAGGGGTGGGAAAATAGTAATTTCGCATCTTTGATGTGTACTTTTTCTACTTTTTCTTCTAAAGTATTTTAATATAAAGTCACTAACCTACACTGTTATTCTTCTATAAACTACCCCTCTAGGATTAATGTGGTGTATTAAATTACAATGTTTAATACTCGACGCACGCTTGTTTTTGGTCAAAAAATGAAGGGAAACACGGTTTTGACATCCCGCTTCCCTTTTTAAAACGAGAAACAAAGCGAACTGGACTAGATAATTAGCTATTCAATTAGTCTTTTCAGTCAAAACACACACCCCGCATATATTGAATTTCAATGACCGGTGTTGATTTCGCGAGGTGTCAACAATCCGTATCTCAAACAGGAGTTTGAGCCTCCGACGAATTGCAGTCCATAGCGAAACACGGCATAAATGGACGATTTTCATGAGCACCTTGCCTTCTTGGAGGAATTCTTTTGTTAAATCAATAAACAATTGATTTTGTAAATGCGATTTGGTCAAATATAGATGTCTAATGTAAAGTCTTACAAATGCAAAGAAATCTGAGGTCTTTTCAGACTCGAACTCGCAATATAATAGTGAAAATTGACAGTTCCGAATAACGCTTCAAAGGGCGCACACCAGCAAATAAACGCCTCCATTGAAACACACGTAAATATTACACATTGCGCTCTATGATTTGCACCCCGTGAGTGACAATATTTTGAAGGTTTGGAATCGATTCCCTTCTAAAGATACCAAAACTGAAAACTTCACATAGTTGCCAATTTTTGATTACATTCTAGTTAGAGATTTTAAGAAAAGTGCATATGAACCGCGCCACCACAATTTTGAGCCGACGTGCAAGCCTATAGCCGCTTTCGACCCCAGGGCCGGAAGTCGAGGGCCTAGATTTCTACACAGCGCGAATTTCAAAGATTTGGGATATCCAGCGATGATCGAGCTCTACTCTTCACTTTTATTATAAATATCCACCCTCATTGGAACCGGTACCCAAAGGACTGCAAAATTATCTACGCACGTTTTGATATTTTACCGGAACTACCTACCATCCCCCAAACGTGGAGTGATTAGTGTTGTGCGCCTTCGAACACACTTGAAAACATTTGTTTTGATTTTTTTCTTAATTTTTTACAAATTATGGACCTTTTTAAGAAAAAGTGTCATTTTTTGCTTCACCACGAACACATGAAACAGGAGTTATGGCTTTCCAAGTTAATTGATATATATTCTAAAAAATCGTTTTCGTGTATTTGGCAATCTTTTACGGCGTTACTTAAAATAAAATCTGTTGAATTAAACACACGTTTTTGTGGAACCAAGAATGATTGTGAGATTCAAATACCTTTGGAAGTGTCTTCAGGAATGTAAAAATCATGAACACAGACATTAGTAATGGATATGCTTTTTTGACGGGAGATCCCCCAAAAAACGAATCGGCGTCACAAACAGACGGCATGTATTTGACAGGATTGCAGTTGCAACTAATAAGGGCTAGGGTGGGAGAAAAATAGTATTTTCGCATCTTGATGTGTACTTGTTTTTTCTACTTTTCCTATTAAAGTATTTTCATAAAAGTCAATAAAACCTAATGTTTATTTTCTTCTATAAAAATAACCTCTAGGGATTAGTGTGGTGTAGTAAATTACAATGTTAATACTGACGCACGCTTTTTTGGTCACAAAAATGAAGGGAAACACGGTTTTGACATCCCGCTTCCCTTAAAACGAGAAACAAAGCGAACTGGACTAGATATTAGCTATTCAATTGTATTTTAGTCCTAAACACACACCACGCCATTATAGTGATTTAATGTACCGGTTTGATTTCGCGAATGGGGAGGTGTCAACCATCCATCTCAATCAGGATTTGAGCCGAATTGCAGAGTCCATAGCGAAAACACGGCATAAATGGACGATTTTATGAGCACCTTGTCTGACGCGATTTTCTTTTGTTAAATCAATAAACAATTGATTTTTTTAAAGCGTGTTGGTCAAATATAGATGTCTAAGTTAAATCTTACAAATTCAAAGAAATCTGAGGGTTCTTTTCAGGCTCGAAATCGCAATATAATAGTGAAAATTGACAGTTCCGAATAACGCTTCAAAGGGCGCACACCACTAATAAACGCTCCATTGAAACACACGTAAATATACCACATGCGCTCTCTGATTTGCACCCGAGTGACAAATTTTGAAGGTTCGGAATCGATTTCCCTAAAGATCACAACTGTAAACCTTTCAAATAAGTTGCAATTTTTGATATCATTCTAGTAGAGATTTTAAGAAAAGTGCATTATGAACAGCGCCCAACACTATTTTGAGCCGAAGTGCACGCCTCCTAGCCGCTTTCCACCAGGGCCGGAAGTCGAGGGCCTAGTTTTTACACAGAATCAATTTCAAAGGATTTGTGATATTCAGAGATGATCGAGCTCTTACTCTTTCACTTTTCTTATAATATCCACCATCATTGGAAAACGGTCCCCAAAGGACTGCCAAAACTCTCACCCCAAACGTTTTGATATTTTACCGGAACTACCACATTCCCCAAACGTGGAGTGATCTATTGTTGTGCGCCCTGTAATTGTTCCAAACGTCATTTGAGTACGCGCAACCGAGCAGTGAACATCCGGGCGTGTTTTTCAATGCAAGTTCACGCTGGCAAAGTTCAAGGGAATTTTACTTGTATGAGATGTGCGCAAGTTTACGATCACATGCTTCAATTCCGTGGCAACAACCCGCAGCAGATATTATCACTTTATACTCTGCCATAGGCCCCTATTTTTTCTTTTTAAATTCCGAAATATAATAAATAATATGTTATGAAAAGCAAACACACAAAAACAAATCTAAAGCAACAAACGAACACACAAATGAAAAAACCATTAAAACAAAAGGCCCAACCCCGAAGAGCAAAACAAAAACAAGCAGCCTTTCAAAGTCACCCCCCCCCCCCAGGCAAAAGCAAACATATCAGACACAAAAAACAAACCAACAAACACTAAAAACAAATACAAAAGCAAAAACGAACAAAACACTAGTTTTGTGTTCCAGTAGGTCGAAAAAATTTCAATGCGAAATGCTTTTTTTTTTATTGATTTTTTATTACTGTATTTACAGATGTAGTTATTAAAAAAATGAAAGGATTTTCACCCCCAGAACCTCAAATAGACAAATGTCCGTCAAAATATTCGCCAACGATTTTTATATAAATCAAGCAGTATCAGAATTTTGTCGGAAATGGTGCCTCAGACACTACCAACTCCTTTCATGATCAAAGTCTCCCCAGTCAATGCGGCTTCTTTTCTCCGTCTTTTCTATATCAGCTGATTTTTTCATACATTGTTTTTCACTTCACTCTGCACACGCTCACTAAAATACTCTAGGCCATTCGTGACAACGGGGTCGTCTTACGGCGTGTTGCCGACACATTGTGCGTACCGCAGCAGGCTACGCTGTAGTTCGGCGCATCATTTTGACCATTGCGCGCCGCGTTGCGAAGTGCGATGACTTCAGCGCAGTCCACGCGAGTGTGTTTGAATCGGTCAAACAACTGCTGTTCGTCATCTCTGTCGCCCTTAAAATATACTTGTAATTTCATCAATTTCTAACTGGACGAAAGAGGTTCTATGAGCGATTTTTTAACTATTTTTTAGGTTGAGATTCCATTCAATAGCATAACAAAATTTAAGAGAAATCTGTTCATAGAACCCTTACCAAATTTAATCGTTTAATTTGAGTAACCAATTTTCTTCACTTTTTTGAAATGAGTTCTAAATAAATGCCTTCAAATGTATGATAAAAGACCATTTTGGTCCCTATTTGTTGTCATATATTTTGTCCAGATTATTTTTCTACATATTGTTAACAAAAATTGATTTTGAAAATATTCGGTTTTGGGATGAAAATTGAGATTTAAATCGTGCATGTAAATTGCAGCAAACACCGTTATTATTTTTTGTCAGTTCGGGGGCTTTACAAATCATCGTGCTACGCGTGCAGGTTTTGATCCGGTAGTGGTGTGGAGCAACAGCATGTCAACAACGTGCGTAATTCGATGCGCGCTACACTCCATAGTGTCTAACGATGTGCAGTTAACTTAAAGACGCAATTTTCGCAGTTTGTTTTCAAATTCACCGCGATTCGTGGATTCATGGGCTTCCCCTTTGTTTACACCGCGGTTGTGAGCCGTCTGCCCGCTCCCGGCTATAAATCTTGAGCTGCTAATTGTGTGTTCAATTAACTTTTGGAGAGCCGTATTTTTGTTTCATTCTTCATGTAAGACAATCATGGAATTAGCCTAGCATGAAATCTTCTATAAGTGGATCAAAGGATCACAAGGATTGTACTCTTATTCCTTCAAAGAGTCTTTACTCTAGTCTAACTCATGAATATCTTACTCTTACAACCAAGGACGCATCGTATTTTTCTCATTTATTCGCAAATGCAGAAAGACGAACAAAAATCAATGCCCAACACGTTGCTGTGAAGACCAAATCCGTATACCTATTGGCTTAACTTAAGGGCAGTATCAACCCTATTGCTTTTGTTTTTTTACACGAATTTTTCTGATTTTGCACCATTTAAACATCAACCTGTGTTTCTAAACTATCGTTACGAACAAAGGTTATCCAATTATGACAATCCTGAGTTGTATTTTTTTGGCCGATTTAAAACCGCTATATTGACCATTTAATGGTCACAAAAACACATGGTCTTAACGGTGGGAATTAAGCACATTACCGGGCCGTCGTATTTGCCAAGGCGCCAGCATCGCGTCGCGTGTGAATTTTTTGCTGTGAAATGAAAGCTGCTGCGTGTTTTAATTAGAGGAATAAGGTATGGATTTTGTGAACCGGTGTAGAAGTATTATCGTCCGGCGTACTCATAGTCCCGGGAACAATGGTGAACCATAGGGCAATCGATCAGTTGACCTCTTCACACAACATTAGTTTTCACGCTTTATCCGTTTCGTCTATGGAGCCCCGGACTGTGGCTCCCGCCGGACTATATCTGCTTTCAAACCGGTATCCTCTCTTTACGACGAATTGACACAGGCGATACCATTCTTTTAAGTGGAAGAACTAGGCCGGAGGCCAGTTCTTCCACCAAAAAATAATGGTGTCGACCGGGTTCAATTCGGTCGTATGAGAGTGACCGGTTCCCAAAATCATACCTTATTCTCATTCTTAAACAGGTTTATCATTTAAGGTCAAATCTTTAACCCAATTTCGCCATGCTTTTATGGCAAATACAGCAAGAAAGGACTGTCACCACCCGTGACAACAATCGAACAACCCGTTTTGAACGCAACGATCATACGCCAACGAGACGCAACGTAGGGGGGCGTCGAAAGTAGCCAAAACGCGGTATGGCGGCTAGCGCTTCAACCTAAAATAACTTCAATACTGCAGCGCGTACTACCTGGGGTTTTCAATAAACGATTCAACCGGCGACAACCAATGAAATTGCTTACCTTTTCCACAGCTGTTTAAGAATCAATATGCATAAAGATTTATTTTCATCACTGCACAACATACCAATTTTTGAAGTTAAGGTACAGTTATTTAAGAGAGCAACACCTTGACCTGGCGCTGAAAAAGTCACTTTTTTCTAACCACGGATTTTCTCAATGTTCAATTTTCGCAAATTTGGGCCAAATTTGCACAAGATAACTCCAAAAAATACCGAAGTAAAAGGTAAGGTTTAACTTTTAACGATAGCCATCGATCTTCTCTAGGGACGGTTTTCTCAATTTTTTCATTTTCGATTTCTACTAAAGATTTCTGCCAATATATACTCGATTTTGGGGGAAAAGAAAGGTAAAATCACACTTTCTTTAATGTTCCTTTATATTTCGAAAAGTAAGCTCTATTTTAAAAAATGAAAAAAAACCCGTCCCAAGGTAGACCCATTTTTTCTTGTTTTACTAAAAACTAACATACTAAATCATGAAAATTCATTGTTTTTTGTTATGCTTTCTGAAAATTTTGGGGCAAAATCATGCTTTTTTTAGATTTTTCTCAAAATAAATCGGAAAGTTTTACAGTAATTTGATGCCATCATCGTGTTCGTCGTCATCATTTCTCTGAACCTGTATACTTTTTTTTACTACAATATCCTTTGCAAACCAAATAGATACTCGGAAATTCAAGGTTAACACTAACACTGCCTTAATTTTTATTCAAATTGCCGCGTTTTTCAAGAGAAACTTAGTGTCAACGCCCTCTTAAATGTAACTGTTTAGTTATTGTGAAAGAGGACGGGTATTTTGTTACTCAACCCGATCGTGGAGGGGATAACATCTGTATCCTTTCAACTGCGTAGCAATATAGCAATGGCTCGATTGTTGATATCTTTAGCTCATGGTTTGCTGAAGTCTATACATAACCATTAGACACTGATATTTGTGAAAAAAAGGATTTGGGTGACATTTATTCATTTTCAGAATGTGCCAGTTTTTTAATGTGGCGTGGAACCCATAGATATTAATAACAGAGATGTCGTACGCCCGCGTTAAGAATAGGCGGCCACCGTACCGGTGTTTTGAAAATTAAATATTCATTACGTCCATCCATTCCGCAACACCACGCGTACGCGCATGCGCCGTAACCTGTTGGCCTGGAAACGGTACATCGTTCTAGGCAAATGCGTGAATAGATGAATAAATTGTTACCCACGCTATGTAAATCATGGAATAGATGAGAAATTGGTACACCACTCTATGTAAATAAGTACGCGCTGCTGGAAAAGATGGTTACGGCTTTTGAGCTGGCGTTTGCTATCTAGTGTTCTAAATAGAAATCTGTGGCGGGAACAGACAGTTATAGGCCCTATGCTTTTAATAATTTCTTATGAATGTACACTTGGTTTTCCCCTACCCCCTCAGGGGCACTCCGATTTGTTATACAGTTGGTTATTGGTCCACGTCTTATAGTCCCTATTTGTTTATACACAGGTTATGGGAGATGTGAACCCTCGTGGCAACCACAGGCACCAATTATTCTCCGATTTTACCCGTAAACCCATTTGCGCAGGCGCTAGTACACAACGACCAACATCTGGACACAGACAAGAACGAATCCACACCCGCTTCATCTTGCGCATCTCCGAAGACTCACAAATGAGTAATTACAGCATTCATCATTGTTGGAGGACTATTACCATTTTTATCCCTATTACTCGATTGGTGAACAAATATATCTTGTTAGTTATGGCAATCGCTAAATGCACTTTTCATAATCGATTGATGATTGATCGATCAATTGATTATCGTTTGTTAATTAAACAGCATTTTGATGATGAATGCACGCTGAAAAGTTGATGGCGTGTCTTATACACAGCAAGATTCCTCTCTGTGTAAACCCAGAGCTTGCGCTGGCAATGTGTACTCTTAGCTCTACTTCAATGGTACCCCTTGATGCAGTATTGATGTCAGTGCCTATATACAACTAAGTATATACTTATAAAGTACCAGCCACTGGATTTGCCAAGCTGTTACCCTCGAGCAGTGGCGTAACCAGACCTTTGCAAATGGGGGGGGGGGGGGGGGGGAGGGGGCTGAAGTGGTGCCAGGCTTTTTGAGGGGGAAATTTGGGTCCTTCTCCCTAGACACGGTACAAAAGTCGTTCTTGGGGGCTGAAGGGTGGCAATGGTTCTGTTTGGGGGGGCTGCGCCCCCTGCCCCCCCCCCGCTGTTTACGCCACTGCTTCCTAGAGTATACCTAGAGTTGCCTTCTGGTCTGCCAGGTACTCAATGTAAACCACCATTATTGAGTACCTCTGCACACTCCTCGGAGTACTTCACAGGTACCCCCATCGGTGCCTAGTAGGCAGCATTTTGGACCACAGATGGCGCCAAACATTCCAGTGTTTTTACGACTTTCTGATCATTTTCAAGCTTAGTAACATCTATATTGAGTTGACATCACCAAAAACCCTATATATGACAATTTGTTTAAAAACATAATTTACCAAACTGTTAATGAAGACATGAGGAGATTTTCCAGGAAGAAGCGCCCACCAATTTTTTCTCGAACCCCGGTTTTTACATATTTGGAATGCTTTTACCATGTATTAGACACCTGAGTGAAATAAGCGAATACGCCGTCTTAGTAATAAGATGAGGATTAGTAGTTCTGTCGTGCAGACAGAAGGCAAAGCTGGTTTTCTATGGAGAATGATAACAATAGCAGGCAAGTCAAAAGCAGGTTTGCGGTTTCTTTTGCACGTTTTGCCAATAAACCTTTGAAACGTTCTCGTAGGTGGTCTACAACGATCAAGTGCAAATTTGAGAGAAATCGTATCAATAAATCTCCTCCTGTCACTTAAATAATGAGTAAATTACTAAAAATAACACACAGAGATCACAGCTCATTTGCATGGGAGTACCCACGCAGGTACTGCCCGCATGGGTAACTACTCTGCGTGTGTACCTATGTGATGTTTAACCCCCCTTTTGCGGCCGGCGAGCGGGTTGGTAACTCTGTGGATACTTAACAATTACTTCAAAGGTACTCCCTGGAAGAAATTGTTGTGTACAATCAATTCTGCCATATATGGGTCTTAACAGATTCGTTATCATTAATCATTTTATTGAGAATGAAAAAAAAAATGATACTCAATCTTCCCTTGCCCATGACTGTTTGTTTTCCCATTATACAGGCCTGTTTGTACGGTGACACAAGTCATCGCGCACAACAACGACCAGGCCTTCTAGCCTGACCACATGGTTTTCCTCAATGAGGGCGCATTATCTCCTTCCAGCTTCACCGCCCTTCAGACGAGCTACTCGCTTTGGATGTAATATTGGTAAAAGAGTCCTGCAATAGGAATTGGTGATGTATAGGACTCGAACTTTTCCGTCGCTGGCACTACGGACAATATACACTCATTTAAAGGTAAACAAGGACTATCCTTAAAAAGGACAATCTTCTGCATTTTCAGTGCACAATTTGTGAAATTAAACAACAATTGGTTTTGTAACACTATATTGTAATGAATACACTATGCAAGGCATCAATAATAATGATCCACCTTTATTGTGAAACAAAAGCATTCAGTTTCAGTTTATTTTTTCTGATACATCTGGTATATTATTTTGAAGTAGAAATTGCATGTAAATGGAACACAGCTTAGATTACCATACTTCCCTTTTAAAGGAACTTTTATTCCAGTCAAAGGCCCAAATCACTATTGTGGAGTAATATCTGTCATACAGTGCTGTACAAAGTTGTCCTGTACCACACATAAATATTAGTCTGCTTGATAAATAGTTCCATGCTATCAATGGTTAAAATATACATCAAACTGTTTGATTCTGAGCCCCCCCGCCCACAATTTACTATTATACATTGAAGATTATTTTGGATATAACTTGCTATTAAAGTCATTCTACAGTTTAATTTGTCAGCAATTTTGCAATCTGACCCAACCAATCAGAAAACGTTACATAGCTACTTTAGTGTTAGGACCTAGTCCTCATTTAGTGCAAGCAGGGAATGTCACTATCACTAGTGGTTCAAGTAGGGTATGTATCTCACTGACAATGGCCATGCATGGAAATATGAACTCTTGAACTCAACATGCCAGTATCAGTAACGCTGAGAAATGTACATCAATGGATGGGATGTAATACACCAATAAGAACTGAGTACTACTGCATTAGCGTTTGGTCAATTCAGGATTAAAAATCTTCTGGCCTGTCAGAAGAAAAAGAATGAAGGACGGTTCGTTTCAGCTTCCTAGCCCTGTGTAAGAAACTGAGTGTCCCCCATGAGAGCGTGTTCCTATCTACCGGCCTGCTTACCATAGCACATGTATGGAATAAACCGTCCCCTAGACAATTTTTTCTTGTTTCTAAAAAATAACATAGAAATCATGAAAATTCAAATTGTTGGTTGTTATGCTGTCGAAAATTTTTGGGGCAAAATCATCTTTTGTTAGTATTTTTTCTCTCAAAATCGGAAAGTTTTACAGTAATTTGATGCCATCAATCGGGTTCGTCGTCCAATTTTCTTTGAAATGTATCTTTTACATCAATCATCACATTATTGCAACCCAAAGGATCCTGGAATTGCCGGTTAACAAACGCCCTTAAGTTTTTTATTCAATTTACCCGATTTTTTAGAAGAAAACTTAGGTCAACGACCTATTTAATGTACTGGTTAGTTTTGTGAAAGAGGACGGGTATTTTGTTACGCAAAACCGCTAATCGGGAGGTGAAATAACATCTGTAATCCTTTCAACTGCGTAGCAATATAGCAATGGCTCGGATTTGTTGAATATCTTTAGCTCATCATGGTTTGCTGAAGTCTATCATAACCATTACACTGATATTGGGAAAAAATGAATTGGTGACATTTATTCATTTGCAGAAAATGTGCCATTTTTTATGTGCGGGAAAGACAGTTATGGCAATATCTTGTAATAATTTTCTTATGAATGTAACACTATTGGTTTTTCCCCTAACCCCCTCAGGGGCACTACGACATTGTTATACAGTTGGTTTTATTGGTCTACGGTCTTATGTCTATAGTCTAGTGTTTATACACAGGGTTATGGGAGATGTGAACCCTTCGTGCAACCACAGGGCCACCATTATTCTTTTCCGATTTTACCCGTAAACCCATTGCGCAGGCGCTACTTACACAACGAACCAACAATCTGGGACACAGAAAGAACAATCAACCCGCTTCATCAAATCTTGCGCATCTCCGAAGACTCCCAAATAAGTAATTACCAGCATGCAATCAATTGTTGGAGGACTATTACCATTTTTATATATCCCTATACTAGACTCGATTGGTGAACAATATATTAGTTATGCCATCGATAAACGAAATTGTTTCCTAGATCGATTGATTCTTTGATCGATCATTGTTATCGTTTTTGTAATAACCGCCATTTTGATTGAGAATTCACGCTGAAAAAGTTATGGCGTGTCTTATACAACAGCAAGATTCTACGCTCTGCATGTGTACTCTTAGCTCTACTTCAAGGGTACCCCCTTGATGCAATTATTGCCTATATACAACTAAGTATATAAAGTACACAAGCCCTGGGTGGATTGCAGCTATGGTTGCCTAGCAGTACCCTTCCCAGAGTATCCTCTAGAGTTGCCTCTAGGTCTCCCGTCCCATGTAAACGCACCAGTAGTGGAGTCTCTCTGGGGGGCCCAAGCTACTCCTCGGGAGTACCTTCACAGGGTATGCCTAACTCCCCTATCGAGTGCCAGTAGGCAAGTCATTTTGGACCATAATGGCTCCAAACTTCCATTGTTGTTTTTACGACTTTCTGATCATTTTCAGCTTATAAACATCTATATTTGAGTTGAGCATCACCACAAAAACCCCTATATATGACTTTTGTGTAAAACATAATTGTATTAAATTTTACAGAACTGGAGGAGATTGTCAGGAGAACGCCCCCAATTTCTTTCTCGAACCCCGGTTGTTTACATATTTGGATGCTTACCATGTCTTGATCCAACCTGAAGTGAAATAAGCCGAATCGCCGTCCCTGTATGTACTACGATGATATTTATATTTTCTGTCGTGCACTAGAGAAGTCACATCATGAGTTTCTATGGGGAAACTGATTAAGATAGTATGCAAGTTTCAGACAGGTTTGCGGTTTTTTTTTTTTCACCATGTTTGGCCCAAATCAACCTTTGAACGTTTGGTAGGTGGTCTACCAGCGATCAGGTGAAATTGGAGAGAAATATTCTTCAAAATAAACTCCTCCTGTCACTTGAAATAAATGGATAAAATTACTAAATATCTCACAACTCAAGCCTCATTGCAATTGAGTACCGCATGGGGTGACTATGGGTTCTCTTAACTGCGTGTGTACCTATAGTGTGTTTACCCCCACTTTTGCGGACGGCGATTTGGTGCCCATACGGGTGGTAACTCCGTGGCTACTTAAAAAAGGTGCAACGATAGATTTTGAAGCACCCAATATTGTGTCATAATAGTATTTTCACTATAATTAAACACTCAATCGATTTCTTACCTTTTTTGCCTACAGAACTGTCTTAAAGAGAGAAAAATGGCGATTTTGGTTTGCTTATATTTCATTATAAACATAGGCTGATTTCGATTTCTCCTATACGAAATAGAATTTCACAATTTTGTTACAAAGAACATTTTCAGCTTAATCCTTCAGATTGGGATAGTTTTGATGGAAGCTTTACAATAGTTCAGAAATCAAATTTTTCACATTTTTTTTCGGGACCCTGTTTAGTGTGAATCTCTCGTGCACCTTTAAACAGGTACTTCAAAGGTCCTCCCATGACGAAATTGGTTTGTACAATCAGAATTCGCCATAAAAAGCGGGTCTTATACAGTTCGTCTATTATCATTTATTGGGATTAAAAAAAAATGATAGTCATCTTCCCTGTGCCCATGAATTTGGTTGTTTTCTCCCATTATCCAGCCTGTTTGTTTACGGTGAAAACAATCATCGCACAAACAACTGACCCAGGCAGTACTAAGCTGCACATGATTCATCAATGAGGCGCATTCATCTCCTTCCGAGCTTCACCACCCTTCAGAACAGCTTCTCGATTTGGATGTAATTTGGAAAGAGTCCCTTCAATAGGAATTGGTGATAATAACTCATTTCCTTCCGTCTTCTGGCACGACGGACGATATTCATACTTATTCATTGTAGAAAATACTGGTAAAAAGCAAAGACGGTTCGTTTCAACTTCCTATGTAGCATAAACCCTAAGGATTATCCATACAACGTGAATAAAAGTTCTATCTAAAAAGTTCATCATCGCGTGATTTTAAAGAAATAACTGATTTTCAATGTTCTATTCCTGATATTTTGTTTTGGTCCGGTTACTCCTATTTGAAAGTGAAGGTTGGTTGGTTCATTGCATAAGCATGACCACCCTAATAGCCTGGGAGCTAGCAACCTTTGTATACACATCTCAGTCCCACAAAAGGTTTGAGTGATAAATATGTTGACAAACTGACGGGTACCCCTGAAAACGTGATTCTTAAAAAGTGGCAAATGGGTGCCTTAAAGATGAGGTTGCCCAATTAAAAGTTGTACAGGGGTCAAATTTTTAAATTGATCCATCATGTTGAAAGTATACCACTTTTTATGGTGTCTAACCTTAAAGATTCAGAAAAGGTCTAGTTTGTACTATCTATAGTTTTCAGAGTAGAGGCTAAACCACGCAAAAATCATAAAATGTGTCAATTTCAGGTGTACATGGGTCAAATTTTAACGTTGTTCCCCTTTGATACAATGGTGACAAATGGTGGTGAGCTCATATACTTAAAATAAAGAATAGTTTTGAGTGTCTCAGATGCTTATTACCAACAGTAGGGCGAAACAAGTCAAGCCCCCGTTGAATCATGACGCTGACTTTCTGTGCCTACATCAGTAACTAGCATTTGGACTGTCAAAAACTATTCCCTTTTTTTTAATGGTATGAATACCACGCATAATTTGCGCCAGTTTCAACGAAATCGGAACATTTTAAATTGACCCCTTGTGAGATTTGTTACAATGTCCTGCTAGCTCCAGGGTTAAAATGATTGAATTCTATTCCATGAAAAAAATGGCCCCCCCCCCCCCCTTAATGGCAAATTTTTTGTTCACAAATATCTGGAATTCCTGGCTATCCTCCCATGAATTGTTATAAATAAATACTACATGCAAGTATTTATATATAGCGCTTTACACACCGTCTCAAAGCGCTTAACATTCCGCTGTCACTAGGACAAATCACATTTTCACCTTTGAAATTTCGGCGTCCATTATAAGGCGCACAGTATGAACTACCCCTAACCGCGCCCCATTTCACTCCTGGGTGAAGTGAGACATAAGCGAGATAAAGTGTCTTGCACAGTGACACAACACGTTGGCCCGGCGGGCTCGAACGCACAACCCTAATGATCGTGAGTCCCTGCGCTCTTCCACTTAGACCACACTTGCTCTATCTGAAATTCCAGAAGCTACCTTTCCGTAAATTAACCCAGGAATTCCAGACACTCCCTTCCGTAAATCAGGAATTTCTAAGACTACAATTAAAAAAAAGTGAATTCCCAGAGTATTTGGTTAGGGGTAAGAAATGTTGAAATATTGATTTTTTCCGGGATTTTCTCTGAAAATCGTAAAAAACCTGAGATTCCGTCACCTCTATCCAAAGGGAATTCCCACCCCATATTAGCATTAAATTCTGAAATTCAACGGCTGTTCAAAGTGACCAAAAAAGTCTGGAATTCCGCGTCACCTATAACGGGGGGCATATTTTTTTCATGGCAGAGCCCAATGCGGGAAACGGTCAAGTCCAATGACACTTAACCAATTATTACGAGATTTTAGTCAAAATAAGAGTTTGAAAACATTAAATTCTAGATTGAGTTTTTTAAAACGATACCATCGGAGGGAAACGTCATCATCACCTAATATTATAGGGAATCACGGGAATGGCAAACTGCAAGTTTTGTATTTATTGTAAATAAACAGCGCTGCAATGTTGAAACTTATAGAGGGCAGCATTGAGTGTAATTTTTTGCAGTGGTGGTACACAGCAATATTTTTTGGCTGATTTAGTAGTTTTCCTTTAAGGCCATAATTTTAGTTTTAAACTAGTGGAATTTCTGGAACCAGCTGACAATGTCAGGATTGGTGCAGAACTGGTCTAGAATAACATACTAAAAGTCCCCTAAAATCCTCATTGTGCTTTTTTTCCGAAATAGGGGGAGAAAAGTTTGTACAGGGTAAAATTACAAATAGTACAATTGTCCTTAAATGTGTTTCCAACATTTTTGTCATGTCCCAAGGATCAATAAAAGGTCTAGTTTGCCCTATCTACACCTGTATTTTTAGTCCTACGCCTAAATCATTCAAGTCATCCTGGGGGTAAATAATTTTCAATGATCAATTTCCTTGAAACTCAAGATTCAATTGCGTCTAAGTCATATTAAATTAAACCAGAAAATGTTCATTCAAATCACCTACATGGTTCAAGATGACCATAGAATAGAAAGCATTGACCCCCATAGAGCCTGTAGAACCCCATCACACTTGGCCCTGTAATTTTGCAAGTATGACCATCACCTTTTTAAATAGTCATTTGGTGTTCATGTACAACTATATGAAGAATTTGCCAACATCTTTCAGAAGGATCCGACCATTCTGAAAATGTACCCCCAAGGATGACCTTGAGCCTTTTTACCATATAGTTTTATTAACTACAAGCCATAGATGGGCCAAACTATACCTTTTTTAATCCTGGACATGGCCAAATGTGTGGAAACATTTAAGGACAATTGAATATTTCGTAATTTTTCCCTCCTGTACAAACTTGGCCCCTTTTTCATGAAAATGCCCAAAGAGGATTTTTGGGGACGTTTAGTATATTATTCTAGACACCTTTCTTTCTTCTTCCCAATTTCTGACATTTTCAGCTTGTTTCCCACGAAAAGTTCCACCTTTTCCAGTGTTTTATTTTATTATAACTCTTAGGCTACTTGAATGAGACTTATCAATCCTGTTGCATCCGCTAGTAAGGTTTTACTTTTCCATTGTTCTAGCACATAATCAGTTACCAAACCTCTCCAAGAGACTCCTAACCGGAACCATAAAGACTTTTATACCCCTAACCCCATGTGAATAAGGTAAAAATGAAACAAACCTTGCTACAACACTGTAAACGCGTGTTTTAGAAAGTGAAGGCAAGGTGGTGTTTCAAGGATTAATGTTTTGGCCAATTAATCACTTTTTGTTTAGAATTAACCACATAGGTGTTAGAAATTAAACAATTTGGTGTTATTAGATATGGACATGTTTATAGATTAACGTTTAAAGCGTTTTATCTCTAAACATGTCAAATAATCTAAACACCAACTGTTAATTTCTAACACCAAATGTTTTAATTTCTAAACCCCATTGCCCGTATTCTCAACGATGTTTAATAACGCTAATCAAACGGTTAAATCGGCAATTTAAAACGCCCGCTAAAGTACACGCAATTCTCAAAGCCTGGTTATTTAAACGCGTTTTTAAATTTTTAGCCGAACATCGTTAAACATGCTAAAACGTTGTTTAAACTTAGACTTGGGTCGGGGTAGTTTAAGTCGTGTTTACCTTCACGTTTATTCATCATCCTGATTTTTCAGCGCTATGGGATACTCCGTGGTTTAGACCCATTTACCCGGCACCTCCTTTATGCTCTTATCTTTCTTTTCCGAGTTCTCAGTTTTCATTTATTTCTTCGCGTCACCATTTTTCCTTTGCTTCTATTTTCATGTTCGTGTTTATCTGGCTAGAGTATTGAATGATAGCGAGTGCGGCACAACGACTACAAACAGTTTTAAATAGGCCCCGGCTTTTGTCTCCATCATTCAACCGTATAGGCCAAGATTTAATAATAACAATGGAAAGTGAAATTTCTCGGGACAAGCATGAACATGTCAGATTGGGTGGCGACATGTGTCGAGAATAATTACTAAAAGTCCCCAAATCCTCTTTGTGCATTTTCAGATAAGGGGGCAAGTCTTGTAACAGGGGTACTTACGAATATTTCAATTGTCCTTAAATTTGTTCCAACATTTTTGTCATTCCCAAGGATTAAAAAAGTAGTTTGCCCTATCTCTGGCTTGTAGTTTAATAACTATATGGAAAAGGGCTCAAAGGTCATCCTGGGGGTAAATTTTTCAGAATGTCGGTTCTTCTGAAAGATGTGTCCAATTCTTCATCTATTTTACACATGAACACCCAAATGCATAATTTAAACCATGTGGTGGTCATTACTTGCAAAATACAGGGCCAAGTGTGATGGGTTTCTACAGGCCTCATGGGGGTCACTTCCTTTCTGCTCTTATATGTCAATATTGAATCCATGCAGGTGATTTGAATGACATTTTCTGTTTTAAATAATACTCTACGAGCATTTGAATCATTGTTAAATGAACTTGGATCATTTTGAATATTACCCCCAGGATGACTTGAATGATATTTAGGTCTGTAGTACTTAAACTACGTTGTAGATAGAGGCAACCTATACCTTTTAATATGATCCTTGGGACATGACAAAAGGTTGGAAACCATTAAGGACATTGAATATTTTGTAATTTTACCACCCCTCGTCCAAACTTTGCCCCCTTATTTCCTGAAAAAGCACCAAAGAGGTGTTGGGGGACTTTTAGTATGGTATCTAGACAACAGTTTCTGCCCCAATCCTGACATTTTCAGGCTTGTCCCCAGAATTTCTTCACTTAAAACTAAAATTCTGGCCTACTATAAAGCTCTTGCTTACGTGACATTCTTGAAATTTAAACCCTGGGCTTCGTGCGTTGCATTTACAACTACGAGAAGGGGCAATTGTTCCTGGCATTAATATTGTTCACGCACACGTAATAATATTGGCGAAGATAAGTCACAGTTTGGTGAGTGATTTTTTTTTACGGCGTTGAAATACCGTGGTTAGCTAAACGACTTGTTAAAATATTAAACCTCCTGCGGTTTAAACAGTGCGTTTAGCTAACACAGTTTTTTAGGAGGCCTCACCACCTTTATTTTAAACATCGTTTTAGATACGGCCCCATGTGTTTTTAATTTCTAAACCAAAGTGTTTTAATTGCATAACATTACTACACCCCGCGATAAACAACCACCTTGTCCCTATCACTTTACTAACAACGGTTTAGAGTGTATTTCACCCTCCTAACCCTCGCAATCGGACGGGGGAGGGGTGTTTCACTGACCCTAGAGCTTCTATAACGAGACCAATTGGAACGTCCATCCGTTCTGTTCATTTAACGAAAGAATGGTAGGTACCGCCTTCTTGGTATCCGTTAAAGTGTGTGTGGGGGGGGGGGTCCTATCCTTTGTACAGTAAGTGGAAACCAGCTGTTTTCAGTAAATACCATATAGTATTGTTTCTTGTTAATTTTAGCTAGAGACATACAGCTTCACATTGACACCCATAAATCCTTATACCTGCTGTGGTGGAGGTCTTGGGCGAAGACCCAGAAGTGAGAGAAAACTGTTAAAATGTATTTTGAGCCATTCTGGCAGCACGAATTTTCAAATTTATGGTTTGTAAGCGTTCTTCATACCTGATTGACCACTGTAAAAATATACTTGCAAAAAAAATGTAAGAAAAAGGGACCGTTCATTATACCAAAACGGCTGAAAATTATACCCTTCCTCAATTTTAACGAATTCCATGTGGTTTTCCTCCTTCTATTTTGTGACCTGATCTCACTCATCACGTCACTGTGACCAAATATTTGTACTGTTTGTACTCCTATCTGATGCAATCAGTAATATTTGTCATTCAGTAATGAAATTCGGGGCCGGGGGAGGGGGCTGATGGATGAGTTCCTACTTTCTCAATACAAGTCTAGAACCTTGCGGTGGCGATGAAGAAATCCCAATTTTAGAAGTCGTCATTTGTTTAGCAAGTGAAATCGAAAACTTGACCTGCTTTTATTATATCAAGCAATATTTCCTTTTTCAAAAACCGCCGAGTTGGCGAATCAACACCAATGTAAGCCTAAGTTTTTTTTATGTATGATATGAATAACGCACGAGGAAGAGGGATTTTTTCCCGATATCACGCTCTGGGATGTATTTTCAACTTGCATCGAAGCGGCGCTATTTATGATTGTGTGCATTGACTCCATAGTGAATGAATGTGTGCGCTCAGGTGGTTGGGGCCAAGAAATCCCAATTTTAAACGTCGTCATTGGTTTTTAATACGAATACTCGAAATATTGACGAAAATCCCAAATTCGTCTGCTAGAGCTGACGAATCAATTCCTTAGTATTTTTTTTTATGAATAACGGACGAGGACGAGGTCGTGGTCTGGGCCGCCATTGTCTTTCAATCACTAACAAACGTCATAGTGGTATTCGTAGGCAATTATTCTGGTCTTCTCTATCTAAGACAAAGAGGTTTTCCTATTAAGGTTCCCAAAATAAGTTCCGCCCTAAAATTCAGGGACATTTTGTTGCATAACTTCACTTGAAATGATTGTTCAGAAAATTTTAAAAAAAGGTTTTAAGAGAGGAAACATTTGGCATGCCACAAAAATCGTTGCTTTTCACACACTTTTGGCCTCAACACAACGCTCTCCCCTTTTTCCAAAAATGAATGCTGTCAAAAAAGTGCAACTTTAACCCGATTCAAGGTCTAAAGTGGAGAAATTTATTCCCCCCCAAATTCCGATGGCCAGTTCCTTTTTTATATTCATTTCGGTCTGAAGTAAATCAGCTTAAACATGAACGCATAGGCAAAAAAATAATCAGCAAGAATCAAATATGCAGACAAACACGCAAATAATGAGATGAAATTGTTAAGCACAAACCCAGTGAATGTCAGCAGAATCTGACACAAAGGAAGAACGCTACACTGGCTCAACGTGGTGGAATTAATATCCCAGCGAGATGGAACCAAATTCATCAACAGAACATCACAAATTGGTAAACAGCAGGTTGTAAACAATACATTGATGTCATCAGTGCAGATGAGGGAAACATTAATATTTAGACAAAACAATTAAAGACCTATCAGTGATTTGGCTAAATCAGCAAATCGACAAATCTCAAAATCAGATTGCATGTAGTAACAACTACCATGTATCCTAACATACCCTGCAAGGATAAACCAGAAGCAACCAATAGGACAGAACCGGAGATTTTAGTCATTACTGTCCGAACGGACACTTACTACACCCGTACTTGAAGAGAATCGTATCTTGGAGCCCTGCCGTTTTCTTCTTCCCTTTTCTTCAATTCTACAGCTGGAAAAGGTAACTTAATTATGAGAATTCTACAGACTATCCTTCACTTTGAAGCTATTCCTCTGCAAATTGTCAATATTTTTCACTCACTGATAGTTCTTTAAGCTTTATTTTGATTTGAAACAGCATTTCAAACATTACCTTTCTTCACAAAGAGCAGTATGCAAAGAAATTACTTTATTGATACGGACGAATTACAGCGTACATCTCGTTGTTTGTTGTTTTCCTGCAATATTTGTCTTGTTTATTTTGTTTACTTGCATATGTTTTAACTTATTACTTCACACCGCAAAGATATGGAAATGAAATCGTTGTTAAAATTGATAATTTCTTGACTATAGAAGACCTTGAATACGGTAAAGTGCCACTTTTTCTGGCGACAAATCATTTTTGGAAAAAGGAGTATGTCTTTGATGCCAAAGGCGTTTTTTTTAAGCAACACTTTTGTGGCGAGCCCGATGTTTCCCTCTTCATACCCTTTAAAATGTTCCAATCATGCAGTTCTAATTGAAGTTTTAGGCGACATGTCCTTGGATTTTAGGGGGGAACTTTATTTTTTTGGGAACCCCTTATATAAAGAGGCAAAACGTTATGTACTCTTTAGAAATTCATCGGCTCGCATTTTTGTCCGACCACACAGAAAACATAGTAGTCCAACAATAGAATGCCATGGCTGCCTCCGCTTCTCACATTCTGTGGGTGCCGCTTGGCATATACACTAACGGTAGTGATACAATGGATTTAGTGTGGTTAAGCTGGCCAGGTGTAATAATAGTGTACCTGATCATTGTGATCAGATACTCTTTTTTTGCTCATAATCAATGCGCGCTTAGGTAAAAGATGTATTCATTGAGGTGGTTTATTCAAATCAGACTACTAACGTGTCATTTCATTCGTTGTGTGGCCATGGGTAGGACAAAATTAACCCCCCACCACATAGCCCCCACATCCAACAACAGATATTTTGTCGGATTGTTTGTTCGAATTGACCTTATTTGTGTTCAAGCACCGCAAACTAATGAATAAAATATTCCGTGGCAATATTCAAATGTCAGCGCCCCAGCACGGACGACTGGTTTTGAATGGCTTCACCCCCTTTGATGTAAGACCATGAAATTGCCCTAGCATGAAAGCTTCTTAAGAGTGATCAAAGGATTACGAGCTTGATTCCGTAAGGAGTCTTTACTCTAGTCTAACTCATGAATAGCTTACACCAACCATTAAGACCAATGTTCTGATACTGGATTTGTAGGAGGTCGTTTCTTTTGTAGTTTGGTAGCATGATCATCTACTCACACGCAGTTCCCGTGTATTTATTCTGACAGCAAACAACACTATGCGTGTACATCACACCCGTTCCGTGTGGTTTCCAGAATACGTAAGAATCGCCCACCAGTTGCAGTATAGATTTGTGATGCCTGTGGTAGGGGAGGCAAGGAATCGCACCACTAAATAACGCCCCATAGACTTGTGTACCAAACGACCTTTCGTCAAACGCCATTTTCTTTCGGCTATAAGCGACTGTTTTTAAAATTTTTATTTATTTATTTACAAAATATTTTATTTTTTTTTATTTGGAAAGATTAGGACTATTCCGCTTTAACAAATTATAAGTCAGATGATCAAGGCTGATTTTTGCGCTACAGAGCATCGAAGATTGCATGTTTTCAACACGCCCGCGTCTTGACTTTTGAAATTTTATCATAGAATTTATAATTGCATGCGCGTGCTGTCCTTGATTCCAAAGATTGAAATTTTAATCTTATTGAGTGTGTACTCACCACAGACGAAGAAAGACTGAAAAGTCCATCTTTTAGATGAAATTTGGGTTAATTGTAATTTTATCCTTACCTCCAAAGAATTGAAAGGTCAATCTATGGATGACTTTTCAATCTTCTTCGTCTGTGGTGAGTGGCCACCTCACTAATATTGAATTTACATCGTTTGGAATGGACAGTTTTCCCCAAAAAGGTTCAGAAAATTGTACAAAAATACACAGAACAAAATCCTTACCCCTCCAATGGTTTCATTATTAGTCCAAAGCTGAATTATTGCAAATTTCAGTTTAAATATCAATATCAACATTTTTAAGACCCTCATTTAGGGAAAGGTCACTTTTCAGACGCCAACATTGTTTTGGGCTTTGACGTCGTCTGCTACACCCCTCTAGTTAATTTAGCGGTGTGGTTTTGCAAGTGTTTTCAATCCCTTTCCGCCCCTTTAGATCCATTATAGTACGCAACTCAGTGACTTTTGAAGTGGCTCTAAATGACTCCCCTTGACCAACTTAAATTAAAAAAGGAAGGGGACATTGATTTTACAATATAGGTTTTCCCCCGTTCGGTTTCGCACAATTTTATCCAAATTCAAAAATTGCTTAGTTCAAATTCCGTCCCCAAAAATCGAAACTGTACATTTGCCAACATCGATTTTTTTCGTCTTTGGTCAAACAACTTTAAACCTGGTGCACTCTAACTCGTCACTGGTCCGCCGGTTCGTCGTGTTTAATTCACATTCGTCGGGTCATAACAATTCGTCGTATAGTGCAAACCGATTTCGTAATTGGTCATCCGGATTCATAAAAATCATTCGAATTTGTCGCATAGCCTTCATTGGGCGGGTATCATTCATTCGTTTAAGGCCTACCATTTGAAATGACTCTTAACAGGATAGGAAGTGACGTTATGACCGCAAGTTTGTTAGTGATGTATCATTAAGAAGAGGGTGCACTCTAAATTCATGGATTTTAAATTAAAAAAAGAAAAAACCTAAAAAATTCAAAATTCAATTTAAATTTGGATCTTATATTTATGTTTAATGTAGTTTTTTAATTTAAGCTCATGTCAAAATGATAAAACAGCTTTTAATGTTTTTTAGTTGGAAGCATTCAAGATTTGTCTTAAACACAACGGTTGATTTTTGGTGCCATCACGTTGGCATAAATATATATTTGGTTTTTTTGCCCGAAACCCCGAATGAATTGAAACGAACAATTGTTGAACCCAATGACCAAAGACGTAATCCAACACCCATTATATCGCCGTTTTGAAGGTAGGACTAACAATTCATAACTCGAGACGAAACTGAATGACATAGGTTGAATCGTTTGACCATTGACTATTTGGAATATCCAAAGACTAATCGAGTTGGCAAATGTACATTTTTCGATTTGTGGGACGAATTTGAACTAAGCAAATTGTTTAATTCGGATGAACATTGTGCGAAACCGAACGGGAAACCCTATTTATGTTTTTAGAGTTTTTTAAAAATCCTATACTCAGATTTTTGTGATATTATTTCTATATTCTTTTTTAAGATGAAGGCTACTATCATAACGTCCATTCTCAGCATACCATCAGACGTTGGTAAAAGTAACCTCCCTGACCGCACACGAGCCAGACGACGTCGAGTACCAACAGCAACCCAAAACTATCTACAGGTTGGCTTGCTCGATCATTTCTAAATTTCTGGTTTCATTATTATCTAAGTTTTGTGGTTTGTACGGTGCAGGGTGAGACATGGAAACCAAAATGCAGGGGCAGATCGGGGAAAATGATCCCATTCCATCCCGGCATCCCATCGGCGTCTGTTGGCGATCAAAGCCTATACCTATGCATTGTGACGACATTCAATACTATACAAACTTGGAACTAATTGCAACAGAATTTATTTCATGACAACCATGTCGATAATGTCCAGACACCATACTAGTAAGGTTATATGAGAATCATAATTCCTGCGAAGTTGGGAAAGAAGATTTGAAGATGTTTTTCTATAGATTAAAGGTTGCTGAATCCGAGTTTTTGTCTCCCACCCTGTGGGAAATGTGGGAAATTTTGTAAAAAATGGGATACAATTAAGTACAGGCGATTAATTTGAAATCAAGTCATAATTATGTTTAAATGTACACCGATGTTCTGCACTCATTTTAATGGATTAAAAAGGTAGTTTGTCTAGGTCACGCCTTTTAGTTACCACGGCTACAGTCCATGATAAGTTTGTAAACAGGTCATCCTTGCATGGGAAAAATACCAATGCTCAGATTCTTCAAATAATTGCTTCGGTCTCCTGCAACACGAATTAAATCAATTTTCGGGGACAATTTGTATACAATTTTGACTTGGACCTTGTGACCTGAAGTGACATTTTTGGTGACCTTGAACCTATAGGGCTGTCCTGTTGAACTAAAGGTCGGGACAGAGACAAGCAGCTATACCTTTGAATCCTTGTAACTGAGAAATACAGTAGTGTACATTTAACATCAATATGAAGTGATTCAAATTTACCCTGTACGAATTTTCCCCTCTATTGTGCAAAGGTCCACATTTTGATAGGTTGGACCCAAAAAGTCTCATTCAGCACCCTTCAAAACATAAAAAACCTTTGAAGATAGTATTCTATTTTCCCCCTATAACCGAAAGCCCAAAAAATTCCTGCATGGGTAAATTTGAAATCGGGTCAAATTGTTTTTAAATGTACACCAATGTATTTGTCTGTGTTAAAAGGATTAAAAAAGCATAGTAAACGAAAGATGTAGGGATAAAATGCTGTGATGGGCCTTTCTTCCAGAAAAAAAACACAAAAAATATATGTTGTACTTGGGTGGAGTCCCTTTAGATGTAATAAAATTAAAATGTAACGGGGTTTTCAACGCAGCACCACCAGTGTTCTCCTATTGTAAAAAAGTGGACAATTAATTTTTGGTTCTTTTCTACTTTCTCTTTCCTTTCCCTTTCCTCTCAACTGTTTGATTATGATGTTGATTTGTTTCCCCCATGCAATTTTCCTTAGGTGGCGGGGTTTGACGGGGGTGCACCTCCAGATCCCACACGCACGATCACGGGACGCAAGAAAAGGAATATACCCGACATGACGAAGTTGTACTCCGGCAATTTGCCTGGCTGGATGACTGTTTTCTAGGGACAACTTTCCGAGGGATACTTTAAGATTTGGTTTGCCAACGTTGGTGGCTATTTCATCTAATGTCGGACGACGATGGCGTTGTCCGAAATTGAAATTTGTAGGATATAGTGGATTTGAGGTGCGTTTATGCACAGATACTCTAAGATAAACAGATATGCACGTTTATGCACAGATAAACACCCATTGGAATGTTTTATGTGATAAGTTTATTAGGCGTGTATGAATCTTAAAAAGATCCTTTTGAATGAAATCAGTCGTATGTGTATTGCATTGAAATAAACATTATGATTAAAATTTCCAAAAACAAAGGCCCGTATTTCAAAAAGACGTTTTTAAAACAATCGTGTAACAAAACAATCTTTGAAGTAGTGAGGTGGATAAGTACGAATTCATGAAAATTATTATTTTTTTGTAAATACAGTATGTTAGTTTGTTATTTACAGAACATTTTAAATTTCTTTTGGTATTATGACAATTTTGATGCTTTTACCGTAGTTAAAAAATAATCCCCTATCTACCTCACTATTTCAGAGATCAATGTTCGTTTAAACGGTTGTTAAACACCTTTTTGGAATACGGGAATTCTTAAGTCTCAGAGATTTCCCCAAGGATGACGCCCTCAATTTTCTAGCAAATCATGTTTTTTGTGTATATATAATGCTTGTCCACTCACTAATCACTGTGTGAAGTAGCTATAGCTCAAATCGATTACTTTCATATAGAAAACCACAACAGTAGGGGATTGTAGTGCACAGATCTAATGTGAGTGTGCAAATCTGGATAAAATTGTGGATTTTGGTACACAAGTACTTTATAGATTGATAATTAAAAAAATGATGAAAGCACTTGCCACACCCCTTTCATGGCCTCCAGCTTGGATTTCAAGGTTACACAGGGGTAAAAAATTTTAAAATGTTTTGATTGTGTTGAAAAGCACACCATGATGTTTGTCTGTTACAAGGATTCCAAAAGGGTATAGTTTATACCACCTATGGCTTATAGTTTTGGAATTAATGGGTAAAAACTGTAAAAATGGTGAAAAAAGTCCATTTGGTTTGTACAGGATCAAAAATTAAAAGTCGCTACAATTCGTGTAAAACGTGGTTCAATTATTATGTTCAGCTCATAGAATGACATATAGGAGTAAGTTTTGACTATCCTATGTGTTTGGTTATAAACCACAATGGCGAATAGAGTCAACAGCTACTGCAGTTATTGGATTATATTGACCTGTGACCTATTTTGTTGGATAACGTGGAAACTAAGCGTATAACAGATAAGGCAAACTATTCCTTATTTCAATCCTTTAAGCTAGGGAAACAATTTGCACCGCATATTACCTGAATCAAAGCAACTTTTGACCCATCATGTACACACTAAAATTGACTTTTTACACCATTTTTTTACCCCATAACTCCGAAACTACACTCAGCCAAAAAATACTGATACTTTTTGACGTAACTCAAAAAGTATTTAATTTATTTTTGTTATTCAAAAACTGATGGATGCACAAATTTCTTACGCACAAAATGACAATTTACTTTTGCCCGATAGACATCGTTTTCACCATGAAATCGTCTATTTTATGAAATTTCATGCATAGGAAAAAGTTGCACTATTTTCCTGAAACGTAGAAGTTTGATTTCCAAGTGTGTACGGTTAAACATTTCATTCACAATTTCTTGAGCAGGTGAATACTACTGCTGTTACTCTATCCGTGTGTTGTTACATAATCACATTGAAAAGAAAAGGGCTGCTCGTAGAGATTTACAGGAAAATGAAAGAAAACACATCTTCGCAGGATTTGCAGTGCATATTGCAACGGGCTTGGGCCAACTTAGATCAGCAGCGTATACGCACTTTGGTCAACAGTATGCGCAAAAGGTGTCTTGAAGTCATTGAGAAGGATGGTGGACCTACCCATTATTGAACATTGAACAGTTTGATTCCTTGCTGAGTTGATAAGCTTTTGAAATGGAGCAATAAATGTTGTTTCATGGCCAGAAAACAATGAGTACGTTTTCACTTTTCTGTGTGAAATTGAATATGCAGACAAAAGTGCAACTTTTTTTCTTGCATGAAATTTCATCAAATTGACAATTTCATGGTAAAAACGATGTCTATCGGGCAAAAGTAAATTGTCATTTTGTGCGTAAGAAATCTGCGCATCCATCAGTTTTTGAATAATAAAAATAAATTAAATACTTTTTGAGTTACATCAAAAAGTATCAAACGGGGACTTTCTTTTTTGCTGAGTGTATAAGCCATAGATAGTGTAAACCTTACCTTTTTAGAATCTGAGAATCCTTGTAATCTGAGGAAGATTATCATATGCTTTTCAACATGATTGGAGCATTTTACAAATGTGACTACTGTATAATCTTGAAACCCAAGCTGGGTCCATTAAAGGGGATGGCGAGTGCTTCCATCAATTTTATGGATTATCAATGGCTAAAGTAGGCCTACTTGTGTGTAAAAATCACAATTTTATCCGGAAGCGCATACTCTTTCACAACAGTCCCCTGCTATATAACTTTGTAATAAAATTCCAGATCCGGATTTTTTTATCATACACATTATCCTATGGTAATTTACTATACATAAATTTTCATCTTGGAATTCAGCATTTTAGGTGACTATAATTTAGTTGTAGTTGACTATATTTAGTAAATACACGAAAAAATATATTTCAAAATCCCTGAGTCAGCCTATAACTTTAAACTTAAGGGTTAAAATAAGATTCATGTAACTTTTCCATCAGGTTAATTTACAAACAAGTGCCTAAACGGTGTTTTTACTCTCGTTGGTGCCTAGAAAACCACTTTTCTGAGGGAATTTCCAGTGAAACTCATACCACCTTTGAGGCGTGGGTCATAAGACAAGGCCAAAGGTGCAATATGGGTGTTTCCGTAAATTAGGGTACCAACTTGTGACATTTTGAGAGAAAAAAGGACAACAAAAATTTAAGGAGGATCTCAATAATTTCTTGAACAAATATAATTATGATAATACCATTCCCCATTAAATAACAATCAAATTAGTCGAAAGTACTTTCAAAAACTTAAAAATATTACAATAAAACTGCATTCTGGTTCCCCCTGTAAATGGGGACACCAAACCAATTTTCTGATTTTTTTAAAGATAATTTCATTACTATGTGATATGTATATACATGTAGTTTTATATGTACATTTTGGTTATTTGAGGGAGCACAATAATATTAATAGTACAAATGGTCATGCCTGCATATAAAACAGTGTTTTTCAGGCACGAGTGTAGCGGGACACCATTTGGTGTCCCGTTTACACGGGGAACCACAGATCACCACAGGATATTCAAAATTTAAAAGGCTTTAGATACACTGTCTTTACAAACTTTGCACGATATAGCATGAATTACGTATGCAAACAATTGCAATGCATTTCAGCATGTCAACTTACATTGAGTTTCTCAGAACAAACCATTGGTTTCCATAGTAAAGGTGAAAAGCGGGACACCAACATTTTGGGTTTTGTTTACACGGGGAACCAATGACTTGCATCGATTATAACATGACCGGCTAGTTATCAAAACAGTCGGATTTATAATGCTACAAAAGCTTTATGTGTTTGCTAATAAATCAGAACAATATACCATATATTTTCAAGGTTTTGATGCACATTAAAACCAAGAACACAATGTTTAGGCCTTTTTATTTCATGTTACAGGCTTGGTGTCCCATTTACACGGGAAATGACACCTTATTTTATTACATAAAATTAAAAGTCGCATTAAAATCACTAGCGGTAAGTTATCGAAAATATTTTAATTGGTTTACGAATATTTTCAAAAAATACAAAATCGACTGGAGTGTTAAATTTTGCGACAAACTCATTTCTTGTCAACATTTTACCGTTTACATTTAGGAAATCGTTAATAAAATGAATGCCTTTTTCGCCCCATGCTTTAAAATAAATTGTTTTCTATTTTTATATAATCATTTCTCCATATCAACTGGGTTTTGGCATCTCCTACATTATCAATTTTAGCCGCAATTTTAAACAAAGCCCCAGCATTAAGCACGTCGTTCCAAAAGGCGTTGTTGTGCCAGATGCTTTTGACCTTAGGTATAGCGTGTCCCTGTACATTAAATGCATTTAATTGGTTTTTCCCAGTTAGTTTTAAAACTTTTTTTTCAATTAAAATTCATATCTCGTTTAAGTTATTTTTCGTCCCATGAAAACACCGAAATGTGCATTTGTTAAAGCAATTTCGTCTTTGGGCAATTAGAATCTTAACACTTTGAGCATAAATTAACTTTATTTGATTCAATGTCGTCAAGATCAATTTATTTCGTCGGATGTCATGGGTCCATCAGCTGAATGTACAAGCAATTTCGTCTTTGGTCAAATTAAAAATTCCTTTTAACTCAGTATATTCGTCTCGTGTGAAGTAAGGTATTAGGCCATGACTAAAAGGTAGGACTGGTAACCATCAGCAAAATTTGATCCTTATTTTTTCTCATCTTTTCCTTTGTATATCCAAGCAGAAAGATACAATCAAGTTAGGAAATAAAAAAATAAAGACAAAAATAATGATCCAAAACAAACATGCCAACTAGTACGGATTTTCCTTATTTCCTCCGTATTTTGTACGGAAATGATGCGAAATACGGACGTACTTTTCCCGGTAAAAAAATACGAAAGATGGTCGCGTTTCTAAAATAAAATAAAATGGTATAAAGTCAGAAAATATAATACAGAACAATAAAGCTCAGGAAAGAAGGCATATCTTCAAGGAAATAACTAACATAGATTTGAAAAATTTTCATTTAGAAGTAATGTAAAAAAAGGTTTCCGACATGTTTTTTCTCCCGACTTTCGGATGTTTCACCCACATTAATATTTGGATTTAACCATTTAACTGCTGTATGCTAATGTTCTTCTGAGTTTAACAATTTACTTAAATGTGTGCAAAGGATACCTAACAACAATAATTGGTTATAGTAGTTTTGTTTTAAACTTTCAAAGTTTTAAACTTAATTTTATATTTTTGTGCATTTAAAAAAAATTCTTTATGGACTTAGTTGCCCACTGACCGTTTCCTTAAAAGGGGCTGTCAGACGGCGGAGCCTCTGGCCATTTTTTCTGGAAACCGTAAGTTTAAGAGCTCTATCGCATGATGCAGTCCATATTGTGCATAGTACTTTGTTTTCAAGTCTAGCCTTTGAAGTTAGACTTTAAGTTGACTTGTTCATTTGGTATGGCGTAAAACAAATTCTCCATATGGACTTGTTCATACTGACAGTTCCTTAAATGGGGGACTTTCAGATGACACCCCATCTATCCATTTTTTTTTATTCAGGAACGAGTAATTTAAACGAGTCTCTCATGATGCAGTTGTAGATGGCTCCGTTAAGTTATGATCCTTTAACTTTAGGACTTTTAAACTTTCCCTTTTTGATGGTATTTAAAAAAATTATCCATATGGATTAGTTTCTACTACTTAGTACTCTACTGACTTAGTTTCTACTGACAGTTCCTTAAATGGGGCTGTCGGACGGCGGAGCTCTGTCCCATTTTTTCTGGAAAAGCGTTGTATTTTAAAGAGCTATATCTCGTGATTGCAGTTCATTTGTACATAGGTAGCTTAGTTTTTAAGTTACGAGGCCTTTTTAAAGTTTAGACTTTTACATTAAACTTCAGGTCATTAAAAAAAAAACTTGTTGTGGCAAATAGCCTTTTCACTGCACTGATATTGCTAAACAGGCTGTAGAGCAAACTTGGGGCAAAACATTACAAATTTGCAAGCATACTGATTTTGGTGTGTCAAAATTACTATTTTTGCGTCTCTGGCATCTGAAAGCTTTGTAGTCCAATTGGCAGTCTGCAAAAAGAAAGAAAGATAATGATGTAGAAAGAAGAAAAGTTAAAAAAAGAATGAAAAGGCAAAATGAGGGAAAAGAAAGAAAAAAAGGTGAAAGAAAGAAAGAGGTAGCTAGGTAGATATGATAAATTTTGCTGATGTTGTAGGCCTAATTCTTGCCACGGCCTAATTACAACACCAAGAGACGAAATATCCTGAGGAAAGTGAAATAATGATCAAAGACGAAATTGGTTTGTACATTCAGATGATGCCAGGGTGGAGCCCAAATAACTTGAATGTGATTTGGACGAAAAAATGTAGGGAAATAAAGTTAATGTATTGATCAAAAATGTTAATAAATTGATTCAAAGACGAAAATCGTTATAACAAACGCAACATTTTCGTTTTCTTCGGAGGAAAACCAACTTAACGAGATATGAAATAAAATGAAAAATGTTTTAAACTACTGGAGAAAAACCTATATAGTTATCCACGTGCATTCTAGAATATTCGAGTAAATTTATCATCAAGTGTATGATTAGACGTATGTATAAATAATTACTATTATTTATACAATACGTCTAATCCATGTAATGTTAAAGAGGCAAAAAAAAAGCATTCCCTTAACCCCATTTTGGTACCACCTTTCTTGTAATATTTCCCTTTGCTTCGTTGTATTCAAGAGCTTTTCTTCTATCATGAATGTCCAAACGCAGCATGGTTATACTCCAAAACATGTTACAAAAAAATCAGAAATCGAGATGGAGGCATCTCTGAGGAACAATACCGCAGGTTGGTTGGTTGGTTGGGGTTACTGTTGAATGGCGGCCTAAACTTATAGTTAGTTGACCGCCACAAAGCGTAAAATACGTTAAAAAATAATGGCGCAATATGGGAGACAAGTCAAATGGTACATAGTGACTATTTGAAGGCTTCACAGACTTTCATGTGTACTCTTTCCATTGTGGACGTTCGCAAACGGCAGTTGAGAAGAAAACCGCATCATGCCACAGCTTGAGTAAGTCGGGATCGGCTCCTTGGGAGCAAAAGCAGCCGCAGGTTGGAAATCTTTCTTTTATTATATAGGGCGATGCAACGGCAGGTCAATAGGGTTATCTTGGCCAGACCTGCCCCAGAACAACCCCAAGCTGCAAGAGAGAATACAAAGGACTCACCTGCAGAAATAAATGAAAATTTCAGTGTGGAACCAGGTGAAGGATTGTATTCTTCACATACTTGGTTGATCTGGAGGACAAACAAAAAGTCCATTCAACATCATTTAGCTATGTGCAAGGGCCCTAAGATTTTCGTCACTTTGGGAAAGGG
>JAMKCH010035304.1:0-15324 GCA_023653785.1 Ophioderma brevispina | reverse complement strand
TAGACCTGGATGCTAGCACAACATTTGCCACCAACATCTCACGTACCAATGTTTGAGTGATTAAATATGTCGGACAGCCTGACAGGAACCCCTGATACGCGATTCTAAGTGCCGCTAGTGGTGCCTTAAGAGATGGGACCCCTGTAGATGGTTTAATATTCCCCAAAATGAACGAGTTTTGTAAAGTTTATTTTGGGTTTTGTTGGGATACAGGGAGAGGCTAGAAGTCTTTATCATTTTATTATCAAATTGTCTGCTTATAATTGTGTTAGAAATCGTCTATTAACCGATTGTCTTCTGTGCAAAATACGTCAATATCTTTCTCTTTCCCTCTCTTCTGATTACAAGAATAAAAATCATGGTGCTTGCAGTCAAAAAATCAGAGTAATATCGTACTGTTATATTAGCCTCCATTTTTCTGATTAAAGATATTAATTTGATTTTCTCAATTTTATTTGAGAAAAGAATTTCTCACGGGAAAGGTATTTGTATGATAAAAAAGAGGCAGGGGATTCCCCTAGTGTTGCGTGTTGCAAGATGCACATGTTGTTATCTAGAGTGCACAGTAGGGAGAAAGGGAATCTCCCCAAGATGTAAACTTGAAACTCTGTTTTTTTTTGTGGGTTTTTTGGGAGCCAAGTATATATGTGAAGGGATTTAATACAGATGCTGTAATTTATGTGAATCCAATTGGTCAGCAGGTGCAAGATTATGTTTTATGCATGATGCTTGTGGTAATATCTTATTTAAGACTTGGGAACTTTGTGAAATGATGGTATAAGCAGAGTTTTGCAAGAGGTTAGATCTGCCAGCAGGTGTAATCAGGAGCTATACACAGTGTGGTCAAAAAAAAACCTACATTCAGAATAAAAATAATTAAAATAGGTAAGAATGTTTGCTCAAATGTTTCATGGTTATAAAGAAGGATAAACAGGCTTTTAGAAAACGTTTATTTGGTGTCATTTGGACTTTGGAGGAACGAAAGAAGTTACGCCTATTTTTGCTGAGAGACTTAAAATCTGTTTGGCCGATTTTGGAGCCAAAACAAAGATGCATCCGCTTACATAGGAGTATAACATTGTCTCAGCAGAGGATTGAGTACAAACATTAACACCAAATTATTGGTTTAAAAATTATAAAGGGGGTGTGGGAGTATAAAAAATAATATAGCCAGAGATTAAAAAAAGAAGAAAAGAACTAAAAAATCTTTAAAAACAAAATGTTCAATTTCCCAAATAAGAAATTCACGATAGTGGGGTAAGACCAAACAGTTTACGTTGGTTCAGCAAGATTGCATGGTTTTACCCTACAAAAGAAACCTGAGAGCACAGTGACACCATTAACGTTTGTATCCGCTTGAAAAAACAGCAAGTGCGATATTTGCGATATTGAATTGAAGTTTTATTTCGATTTATTACAGAAAGTCAGCTAGGTCTTCTTGCAATTTATGGCGCTGAAGTGTATATGTATTGCTGCTAAATAATTACCTTAGAGATGTAAACAAAACTTTCTGAGCAGTTTTCATCTTGTTCATGAAAGAGTCATTGAAATGGAGTGGTTTTCAATAAATACTGATTTGTTATGATTGCCCCCAATGGTAATTTAATTTTGAAGATATTAATTATAATTCTGTTAACACAATAGACCATTTTATTCAAAATGCATATGTTTGGTCGAGAAGAAATCGATACCATCTGAACTGCATGTGTGAATGTCTTTGCTATAATGTGTTATGGTATACGCTCGGTTGTCAGTCTCTCCGCATGATGGCTAAAATCGGCCAACCCCGCCGAATTTTACGGTCTCTCCGCAAAATTGACATAGTTTCTGAACCCAAAGTCAGAAAGACACAAAATAAAAAAAATAAAAAACTTTTGATAGCCTGTTTATCTCTCTAAACACCCAAAGCAAACATTGAAGCAAAAATAACGTTTTTGAAACCTTTGAAGGAACAAAAGATTTCTTGAATGTAGGGGTTTTTATGACTCACACTGTGTAGTATATTTTATAGCTAGTTTTAATCTAGCTAGTTTTCTTTCTTGGGAAAGAGGAAAAGAATTGCCATCAAACCAAGAAAATCTAGCGGTTATTGAAAGCCTGTGACATCTTCCACCTGGAGCTGTCTCCTCATGGGCTGAATGGCGATGCCTCAAGAGATTGGAACCAGAAACTGGCCCGATCTGAGGTTTACGTGCAGAAGTGGCTATCTGGAGCAGATCGGTGATAATACTGTGTTGGGAACAGCACCACAGGACAAGGCACACATCTTGGTCTGCCCCATGCTGGAGCAACAATGCACAAACAGGACCTTGCGGAATTCAGTGAAGCAGCCATGACGTTGTACCCATTCTCTGGCTGGATTCATATTTGAGAACCACAGTGTATTGGGACACGATAAGAAGAAGATCTACAATAATGGGAGATTTGTTCCTACCTAGTGCCAGGATTTAAATATTTGGATTGGCCACGGAACTTGATAGCTGATGAACTGTATGCTGTCGTCTTGTAAAAGCCAAGAAGAGCTCAGTGGAATCATAAAGAGTTTCGCGTTGTGGTCTAAATGAGGGGACATTTAGCGACAGACTGATGGTGGTTTGTAATACCTGGATTTCTTACTGTGGAATATTAGTGTCGGTGAGGGACTATTAAACCTTGTCGTTTTAAGACTGCTGCGACAACAGTTTCTTCAGGGCACTGACGGGAGAGTAGCTGGAATATAACCCTGGATATTAGGTGAAAATTATGCGCGGTCATTTTGGATTCTCCGCTGTGAGGACATTCATCGTTGAACTGCAGATCACTTGTGGAGACAAGGCTTATTATTTGTGTGTGAAAGGTCTTTCCCTGACCTTTGACGTCCCACGGGAAACCAAACACTTCACTCTCACAATTATTTAAATTTTGCGTACACAATAATGCAACTGCATTGCATCCTCGTCCATTAGAATAATGTATTGAATTTGGCATTGTAGACGTTGGGCCCTAAATATAATCCGTGTTAATAAATCTCTTCGTTTGAAGAGAACTGAACTGCACCAAACTGAACAATGTGTGCTAGCTCCCGGGTTCATGATTATGTTACCTAAATATTTGAATTATATTATTTGGGGATTTCATGCAAGAAACACAAGGTATGTTTTACATCAATCTCTAAAATCTCTGCATATTGGAGATTTCTTGAATTCGAGATTGGTCAAAATAAGCATGGATCGATAATCAAAAATACAAGATGTACGAAAGGTTAAAAGTCAATGGAAGAGTTAAATAAATAAAGACCTATATAAAAATATCAATCACAATCACAATCGATAAATAGAAAACGTGTGTTTGTTTTTTTTCAGTGGTCGCCATGAAGGTAGAAAACAGCAATAAAAAGAGCTAGTTTTAAATAAGATATTGCATCCATGTTTTATAACCTACTAGTTGTAAAGTACATTTGCTGAACGAAATATAGATGCTTTACCTGAAAGTTTCCATGACAAGCTTCACAACCAGGGTCAACATTCCATTTGATAATCACCGTAAAGTTTTGGTGTAAAAAGTTGTGGTAGATAAATAATTGCGAAGGCTGTAAGGGCCACTACCGAAGCTTTACCAAGAATCCCCTTTTCAATGTTTTCACACACGTTTTCCTTAAGTAATAGATAAGATGGGACATGTGACGTCCCTCAGGCAACGAACAAAGCACTGCCGACAGTATGCGTGCGCACCTCAGTCTTGTGCTTTTAATTCGAGCGCTCAATCAGTTACGTTAAGCTATTTTTCCACAACTGGCGCGTGCCCCAACTTGTATAAACGTTTTTCTATGGAGTTAACTGCGCACTATGATGAGATTGCGATCTTAATTCCGTATTGAAATTGTGTTTACACATTTGCACTCCAGCTTTTAGGTGCCCATATTCTCAACATCTTAACCTGCTAACTTGTGTTTTGTAAGCATTGATGTCACAACATCATAATATCGTACAGATGGTGGGGTGATCTATACGCGAGCCAAATATGTATGTCACGTCCTTCGATTAACCAAAAAGAAGTCTATTTTCACGGTATTTTACAGACAAGGCAGTTTGTTTAATCTAGCCTGTCGCATATTACTATGTTCGCCCTAATTCCTAATCCTTGACTATGCCCCCCCTACAACTACAACAAAACACGATATTCTGGTAGGAAATGTAAATAATGATGTGGTTTGGTGTCACTCTCCAAGGAGGGACCATAAAAGCATTCAATATTTGGTTGGTGATGACATCATGTGGGTAATCATTGACTTTTCAAGTAATAGAAAATCCCAGGTGACTGTGTGATCTATTCATGACACTGCTGAAAATCAATAGTTTCACTTATGATTCACTGGTAGTGTATTCTTTTTTTTCTGGCCCGTTTATTGGATTGAATGTCCCCATAAAGATTCGGAGTAGGTTATCATCTCTTTTCCTGGGACCTTTTAAAGGGACATAATACAATAAAAAATTGCATATGAAAAGGACCTACTCTGCAATCACTTCCACAGTTTGGAGACAATTGGATCGGTTTACATTCTGTACAGTACCGTACCAAACGCCGAGAGGGGGGGTCAAAAGGGGCTTAATTGACCCCGGCCGGGGGCCCTAGGGGGCCCGTGGTCCTAGACCCGTAAAAATAAAGGTTCAGCCATTGCGTTGTGAACAAATTCCAGAGTGGAGAGAAAGTGAGAGAGGGAGATGGAGAGAGAGAGGGGGGAAGTGAAAGAGAGAGTACATTGGCGGATACAGGGAGTCCGTTTCCCTCTCCTGCGACAATGTGAGGCAATCTACACGGAGCGAAGATCCAGATCCGATGCGCATCAACGCATCACCGAGATCAAGATCACAGATCCAGATCATGGATACGTTTAAGAACTCTACACGGCGCAGTGAGGGCGAAAGTACGGCGACCTGTCGAAGCGTAATAGTACAAATGCTACGAGTAACCTTGGTGATCGAGGAATACTTTTACGCGTAACCTAATGTACGCGCTTAAAGGCAGCGACACTAAACAAGCGTGTACACACCATGTACGCGTTAGAGCCCTGCGGGGCAAGATTTTTTCACCCCGATCCCGGACTACCCGCCCGTTGCAATCCGTCCCCGGCCCCCGCCCCGACCCGATAATTTAAGCGCAAACCCGCCCGACCCCAAAACCGGACCGGCCTAAAGCTTTTTTCATGGACCGGGACCGCCTCTTTTATAGAAAAGGACCGGATGCTCCACAGTCACTTCCCTGTAGAGCGAGTCCGTGTGAACTGTGAGGTGTGGAACTTTTAACACATGAATTTTCAGATTCAATTGACGTGGTGTTACCAGTACCGCAGGCAGGCCTAGAGGTGTTTGTCAAAGGGGTAATTTTGACCCGCCGGGGCCACGGGTCCTAGGGGGCCCTGGGTCCTAGGGGCGCGTAAAAATAAGGTTCAGCCCTTGCGTTTTGTGACAAAAGTAAGAGGGATAGAAAGTGAGAGAGGGGATGTAGAGAGAGAGGGGGAGAGAAAAAGAGAGAGCATTTTTCGGATACAAGGGGTCCGTTTCCCTCTCCCTCTGCACAATGGGCAAATCTACACGGAGCGGCAGATCCAATCCGATGCGCATCACGAGATCCAGATCACCAGAATCAGATCATGGGAGACCGTTTAAGAACTCTACAGCTAACAGGCGAATTAGTGCTAAGTTCAGCGTACCTTTCGAAGCGTAAAGTGTACAAATGCTACGATTAACCTTGGTTATCGAGGAATACTTACGGGTAACCTAAAGGTAGTCGCTTAAATTGGCAGGACACTAACCAAGCGTGTACACAACACCATGTACGCGTTGCCGATCTTTCCAAGTTTTTGGCCGTTGCCCGTTTAGACTCAAACTGGATAACGAGATCCTGGATCCTGAACTGGATCCGATCTGGATCTGCTCTGGGCCGGTGAAAAAAAAAAAAATGCTTTCCCCAATGATACTACTTACGTGATAAAATATCTGTAACCCACGAATTTCCACTTTTTTTCGCGCTACGTAAACGCGCGGTTACTAAATTTAGTGCAGGGGCCTCTCTTGGTTTGATTAATCACAAACATTAAGATTTTGTTTTATAAACGTTTGGTCATGAAATTATAAAGTGAACTACATACCACTTTCAAATCTGTTTTCTAGCAAATATACATTAGCAAATGTATTTTAGAAGTGAACATTGCAGAGTTCCGTGCTTCACTCCTGCACCCACCCCGGACCACTTCATTACACTTTTTATATTATTATTTATTATAATTAGTATTAAAAAGTAAGACCATCAGCTATATTTTACTTTTCAAACCGTTTATCATACCACTATCATTAAAAAGTGAAACACTTACAAATGTCTATTTGTTTCTATCAATTTTCATGAGAAAAATGTGTTTTGGAAGTACACATTTGCAAGGCTTCCCGCGCTTCGCGCTGGAGGGGACACCCCCTCCCGCACCCACCCCTGGTCTTGTCTCCATAAACTAATATGACTCAAACAAAAACGGCCATTAAGTTGCATCGATCAACTACATTTCAGCTCCCACATGACCGTACTTCGCAGCCACTGAAACTTCTGGGGTTTCTGGAAAACGAAGTTGGTAAAAGGGGGGCCCGTAACCCAAGCTTCCCTCTCTCCCCCGGGCCCGAATTTTCTCTCGGGCGGCCCTGATTCGTAAAAACAGGAAAAGTTACGGGGGGTGGCAAGTTTGTGGCAATTTCTGGAACAGAAAAGCACGGTGTCCCTGACAGAATTTACAATGTATCAAGCAGTTTTGCTACACAATTCAAAAGCATTCAGACCGGGAGTAAGGTAATGTATTCAGGCTTGTAGTAAATATTGACGGGCAGTAAAGATGGCTAGCCTTGAATAGCACCTATCCGTAGCAATGGGTCTGTGAGCTGATGACAACATGCTTTTTCAAGTTTGGTACATGCTGGCAGTAATGTCAGCATCCTTGTTCCATAAATTGCCACAAACTGCCACCTACCCCCCACTGGAACCTTCCTTTTGTTTAACTGTTTTTACAGAATGGTAAACATCCAATTGTTTTTCATTCAAACTCCTGGAAATGATTTCAGTAGGGTCCTTTTCATTAGGCCATTTGTTTATTCCATTATGTCCCTGTAAGCTTCAACAACTCAAAATAAAGTGGGGGCTAGTTTTTTTTTTTTTTTTTTTAAAATATTTCATTTTACCAAAGAATCCAGCGTGTTAAATCATCAGTCCCAACCCCTGGCTGAGTAAAAAAGAAATTCAAAAACACATATCAACAAGGATTATCTTCATCGCAAAGCAATGCGAAGTAATGATAAAAGTGTTTGGATGAGTAAAATGTGTCGCAACAGAGTAACTGGTATGATTCGCAAAGCCAAATAACAGTATTGTAAAAATATGTGTTTTTTAATTTTTAATTGGGTTTAAGTTGTGGAAAACTTAATGAAATATTACCATCTGAATGATCACCCACCTTCGCAATTATTATTGCACCGATGAGTACATACAAGTTATAATATATTGCAAATGGGTTTAACAAACATTTTGTTCGCGTTGCTAGTACTCATGAGGATAATGATAAACCTGATAATGATGAGTTTGTTGATCAAGAGTGTCGACAGATGGGTCAAAACCTGATGTTGAATTACCGATTAATCACTCCTTGATTGTTGTAAGTAAAGAAAATTGATAGTAGAGTGATAAAAAAGCTACAGGTCCTTGATGAGGTCAGCTGTAACTTTTAAAAAATTGCGAAGCCTGCTATTATTAAATAGTCTCACTACATATTAATTATCTCTAAGAACTGTGTTTTTTCCCTCATACTTGGGAGGCAAAAATAATCCCTCTTCATAAAGGTGGTGATATGAATATGAATAATTGTGAGGCCATTGCCATCCTTCCCATTGAGCAAAATCATTGAGCGGGCAGTCCATAAACAGTTGTATGGATATTTGAGTGAACATAATTTTATCATCAAAATAATCCGTTTTCGACCTTTACATTCTACTGAGACAGTTTGATTGATAAAGTAGTGAATGGACGTCTACAATATGAATTCTGGTAAAATGACAGGCGTCGCTTTTATAGATCTTCGTAAAGCGTTCACACAGTTAACCATGATATATTACTTGATAACCTCCAAACTTTGGGCGTATCAAAATCTCCTCAAATGGTTTCCAATCTTATTTGTCTGGTCGAACGCAAAGAGTGTGTTAAAATGCCTTTCAGACCATGTCAGTTTTACAGGAGTGGCCTCAGGCATTATTCTTGGTCCCTTATTTTTCATAATTTCATTAATAGTAGAAAAATTTGCCTTTACATGGGAAAATATCCATGTATGCAGATGATACGACACTTTCTGTTAGTAGTAATGATTGTAAGGACAATTGCAAAAAAAAAACCAAGTTAACATCTGATCTCCATGAAATTATGTATTTGTTAAAAAGAACTAAGTTATTTTAAACACAGAATAAAACTATATGTGTCTGTGCTTGGTACCAATGGTAAATTGTAGGCATGATGTGTGAAGATGATTTTCATGTAACAATTGATAACAAAGATCTAAAGGGTAAAAAAGGCTAATTTTTGGGTGTTGTAATAGCTTGTTGATTTAACAGTGGCATATCAAATCAGTAAATGTAGTTCAAAAGATTTTTCTGTAAAATAAGCCTTATATCAAGGGCGTTTTTGAAAACCTTTCTTGATATCAACAGCCCCTCAACTTTTTGATAAATCATGTGCAAACCTATTTTTGATTATTGTAATGTTTTCTTGGTATCGTTTTAATAATGATATCTCCAAACTGGATGTGCTTCATAAAAGATGTGCTCGAATAATTTTGGGTGTTAACTATTATAAATACTTCATCTAAGTTTTATGGTTTTTCAAGTTCTTGTTTGTAAAGTCTACAGATAAGAAATGATATTTTAAGCTTCTTATGTTTATTTAAAAACTCGTTAATGGCTAGCGCCAGAATATCTTGTCCAAGCAAATTCAAATATATCTCAGCTACACACGATGTTAATACTCGACGAGGCACTGCTGGCCAGTTCAGCTCTCTACCACGTACCTGCAATGGTAGTGATATTGACCTCTTTTAATCTCTTTTAATGTACAGTGCTGTTTTAAATTAATGAAACCATCTCGTCTGAAATACGCAAATGCTGCAAATGTGCAACTTTTAACAAATATACAGGAACAACTATTTTAAATCCTCACTCTAGTGTATTTTGGTTATTTTTCAATTGTACCCTAAATTTTTGATACTATTTTTTAATTCGCTTCATATTCTGTACATATATGACATGTTTTAATATGTTTTGTGTTTGATTTTATCTCTGTCTTTAATACTGATATTTTAGTTAATGTATTATATGTTATTATACAAGTATTTTGTAAATTTTTAATTTGTTAGATGTACTAGTCAGGGCCCGTGTTAATCAGTTTCGACGGAATCGGGCTACCCTGGGTAAAGCTGTTGTAAAATAAACAATAAATAAATAAAAAAGTTAAGCGCCCAGAAGCCACATTAACCCGCAAAGGATTGTTAATTATTGGTTTATCTCAACTTGAAACAAAAAATCTGACTAACTTCAATGACGCCGCATCCCGACTAAACGTCCCCCCCCCCTGTATCTTCTCGAATTCTATCCTGTATCGGTATCAATATTAAACCATGAATTTTTAAAAATGTTCATCTTTTTTTGATATAGAAATCTCCAAAACATCAAATATGATGTCCCGGTGGTGAAATTTGAACTTATTTCAAGTCATTTTGCGGTATTTCAATGGATCGTTATCTGGTGGTGTGCGCCCACACAGTCATCGATTCAAAACCACCAGCCCTAGCTTGCTTGACCTCAACTTTTCCGCAGCTCTCGTTATTTAACCTTTTTGGTTGTTCTTTTTTGGCATTGTAAACAGCTGGTTGTACAGCCGTAGCTGATACTACAAGCTACGACATACAAAATATCATACCACACGCGTTTCCTTTAGTATAGTGCATTTGTGCACACATTAATACAAACTTACAAAGAATGTGTGTAACGAACTTGCTTTCAATTGTAATTTTTTTTTTTTTTTTTAAAAACGACTTATTTCAAACCAAACCCCCCAAAAGGGGTGATTATGTTCAAGAATTCAATTTTTACTTGACCAAGGCGTAAGACGCTGAACTCACATTACACAATTTCCACACACCTTTTAAGGAACACACACTAACTGACTGCATCCATTTGGGATAATTTTGGGTGTAGTTTCCTGTAAATAACTAAGATCAACTGTAAGCAAATTGGTATGGGTTGGTATGTATAATCTTGATAGCTATGTTTAATACGAAAACAGAGTGAGTCATAGACACCCTACATTCCAGGAAAGATTTTTTTCTTAAAAAGTTAACGTTCTTTTCTCTTTGAATGTTTGCTTTGGTTTTTACAACAGGGCTAAACAATGCTATCAGAAGATTTTGCTTGATGTCTTTGGTCTTTCGGTTCCGAATTGTCAATTTTGGGGAAGACCCCCAAAATCTTGCACTTTTTAGCCATAAACTGCGGAGAGACTGACACCGACGTATGCCATAACTGTATTAGAAGCAAAGAAATATTCAGTTGGTCTTGTTTCTTGACCCAACACATCTCAGTTTGATAAAACGATCTATGTAACATAAATTATAAGTAAAGTATCTTCAACAAATAAGAGTCATAAGTAATTTACAACTCGTCCATATCGATGTCACATTCATGAACCAGCAGAGATTTTTGTTTTAAACATTTCTAGCGGTAATATTAATATTGCACAAAATAAAGCCTACTCAACGTCCATAAATTTGCTAGAACTAAGCTGAAGTAATTCTGTAGATAATTGAATTGAAAGGCCCAACGGATAGATTTCATTCACATAACAGGTGGCTACAGGTGTCCCGAAAATGTGAAAATTCTGATTTTGCATACTGATGTAAAGCTTTCTTTCAAAAATATCCCCATCTAAATGGTACTATTTCTTGGTACAAACAATATGTGGAAATTTCTAATTTTGTCCTATAGGAGCAAATCGGAAATTCAGTCTGTCTTATACTGTATTGACATAGTAACATATTAGCAGTGGCCTGTATTGAAAGAGTGTCGCTTCCGGATAAAATTGTGAATTTTTTGCACACAAGTACTTTAGGCATTCATACTTCTAAATTGATGGAATCACTTGTCACCCCCCTTAATGGACCCAGCTTGGATTTCAAGGGTATAACAAAATAGTTCGTGCGTTGACCCCCCTCTAAAAACTACACGTTGATAGCTTTTGAAATGATGTGCAATTTTACGTCATATGGAAGGTAAATAAAGATAGGCCTAGCGAAAACCTAAACGTACATATCAATGTTCAAAAGAGAAGAATTATACAAGGCGAGATTAGCGAAAGTTGCAGAAAAGAATTGCTAGTGGTTTGCTGGTGTTCACAGTTTCCTTAAATCATCATGGTTATTAATCAAACGGATTCCTTAAACGTCCTTACACCACATTCAGCACGTCTGGGCGACTCTAGTGAAACAAAATGAAATATACAGAGGGCGAATAATTAAAATGTACTCTCGGCGTTGGGCGACAGGGGTAGGGCTACCAGATATCCCATTTTAATGTCGCCATTTGGTTTAACACGTATAAAGTGAAATCTTGACAAGGGGGGCTGCGTGACTCATTATGGCTAGACTTAGTCACATGGCACAAAACACGTGACTTTTGCAGTACGAGGTATTTTTGCAAACTGTATGGTAGGGAACGCATAACAATGTAATCTATGTTTGCCAGTTCCTGAGTTTTCTTTTATCACTATATTGACCCGAATCCGTGACCGTGCTTACATAACATGTCAATACTTATGACAAAGAGTTAGCTACTATTGAAAAGAAATGCACCTGTCTTTGAAAGAGGACAAAGAGTTTGCTTGCTAATTATGTTTAACTATTGGGAGGCCCGCATTCGCGCGGTTTCCCGCTAGCTGAGTAAAAGGGAGTGATCACTGAACCGAACTGTGTGGCAGAGATCTAGTCCTCCGCTCACAGTCCGGGACAATGGTGACCCATATGTCAATCGATTCAGTCGAACCTTCACGCAACATTAGTTTCAGCACTCTTTTTTCCGTTGTCATCTATGGTCCCGGACTATGATACATGCATAACTATGATTACTTTCCACAACTTTCACACCGGTCACGAAACAGAAGCGATTCACCGGGGCGACACTGATGAAGAGTGACACAGTGGCCACAACTAACCCTAACCGCAACCCCACACCAGGCTGTGATTAACGACAATTTGGCATATTGGTCTCCGGTTCAGCTTGATCCCTCTAGTAATTCGGTCATATTGGGCTTTGTGTATTGCCTGCCATGAGGACGACTTATTGGTACTTCTTGGAAAACTATTTTGCCAAAACCGTATGAATTACCTCATGCGATTTCTGACGCAATCACGATACTTCCTTCAACATTTTTGTGTTTTGTGGTCAAAAAAACAACAACAAACAAACAAGACAAAACAAACACCTGATATTGATTCGTGTACAAAACTTTAAAGCTCATGGAGTTTTCCCCTTGCCGGTGTGAAAGTAATCATTTTGTCCGGCAGGTATCATAGTCAGGGCTCTCCATAGTCCGACAACGGAATAAAGCGTGAAACATGTTGCGTAAAGAGTCACTGAATCGATGTGCCCTATTGTTCACCATTGTTCCCGGAAGGTGAGCCCCGGAGGACCCCATATCTCCTGCCACACCGGCCGACATCGATTAAATTTTTTAATTGGTTGGAGGTTATATTTTGACAAGTTGCACACTTATAATCAAGTAGGGACAGAAATTGACATGAGGGGCATGAGAGGCACCATATTGCTGGTTCTAACTACCATACGGGGGGGGGGGGGGGCTTAAATTTGGGGGGGGGACGGGTATGTAAGGTTGTTAACTATTTGCACGCTGAGCAACTCTGTAAAAGTTATTTAAAACATAAGTCAGTAGTGGCATTCGAGCTTGCTTTCCAAATATTGTAGGTATTGGGATGCCATCTAAAAACGACAAACAAATGTTTATGTCTTCTTTTGACTAATTTAAATGCATTTTCACCGCCTCATGAAATAAAGAATTTGAAATGGTTTATAAACAAGAAAAGATTAAAAAATTGACCAAAAGTCATTCTTTGAGCGAGTATACTCACCTGCCGCACGCCAAAGAGTAAGACCCCAATTTTCAGACCGCTGTCACCAAAGACCCCATGGATTTTGAAAATGTCACCCAAAGACCCCATGATTTTAAAAAATGTCACCCAAAGACCCCCATGCAGTATTTTGAAAATAAATGTCACCCAACGACCACATTTTTGGAAATTTAACCACTGTCACCTAAAGACCCCTTTTTGGAGAAATTTTGAAAATTTCACCCAAAGACCTCTATTTGTTTGAGTCCTCTGTCACCCGAATTCCCCCGTGTTTGGAAGCGCCAGTAGCCTAGCCTTACACCCCTATCCATTTCATTATGTGATCCCGTCCCCGTGTATACGCTACGTCCGCGAAAATATTCCCTATATGAATGGTGTTACAACAAAACAATACTGAACGATACACCACCATGTAACAGTGCAGTGTAACACGTTTTACAATCGTGTAACAAACGATTCAACTTGGCAAATTGGTAAGTTGAAATCGGCAGCGCCAATTTTGCTTACGGCCACGTGCTTACCATTAAAATGATTCAAGCAAAGTTTAAATGCCATTAAACCTAGGGGTGGCACCTGAAAACAAACTGTCATCTCTAAAGACCATATTTCTACATAACAAATTGTGACATAATCGTTCGTGGACACCCTCTAGAATTTTTTGTAAATATGGTTTAAAGTTGCGCAAATTTCGCATTTTTGCATTGGCGATGATCAAACTCGTGATGAATTATGGGTAGTCTGCAATCGAACTTAATCAACGACAGCATGTTGATTAGTCCTCATCTAGGAGTCACGCGGCGGCGGTAAATCTTTACGAAAAATCCCTGAATTTTTAATAGGCATTGCTATATCAATAAGGGCTTGCCCGCCATCGTCTGGGTGTCCCAGAGATAGGAGGATAACCTAGAGGGTAGTACTCACATACAATACCCGGTCAGGTGTACCCGCGGTCTGATTTTCTACAGAAAAAAAAATTAACAATTTTCAGGAACACGAATTTATTTTCTCAAACGTAATTCCAAAACTGCCTCGAAATAACATCAAGAAAATAAATTATAAACTTTTGGAGTTTTATCATCACACCAATTTTGTAAGAACTATTTTGAGTTTACAGGTTTCCGAATTCGGCACCTTTGCCAGGCCTTTCAGTTAGAATAGTGTTTATGAGACTGGTCTTGTGAACGTCAAAGGTCAGAATACCTTACAAACCCAATAAATGAGCCGTGTGCAAACAAATTTTATATAATAACACAATTCTAATGATTTAATCAGTTTTGGTTCAAGAATTTGTATGTCCAAAATCAACACATTACATAGTAAAAATTATCCAACATTTATAAGATTGGATACTTATTGTCCACAGAATGTCCACTAATGTCGCACAAGAAGCGGTGCAATTCAACGATATTATGTCCTCACAGCGCAAACTCAAAAAACAGCATGCAAAGTCCCCTTAAAAATCAGGTAATTTCCATAGGAATCTTCCCTCAGCCTGAAGCTACTTTTGTCCAGCAGTTCAAAGATCGACAAGGTTAATTAAGTCCCTCGACGACCCTATATTCCAACACAGTATATCAGTCCAAGATAATCACAACGCATTTCTATCTGTCCACATTTGGAATCCTATTTTGATTCCTTCCAGCAGCAACTTTTGGCTTCAGACGAACAGTAGAATAATTCCACGCTTTTCGCTCACATTCTTAGATATAAATCTGCAAAAGGTACTCTGTCAAACAGGGTTCCTGCTACTAATTGCAGATTAAACCTAACTATAACTATACTGTATAGCTTCCTGGTATATTACTGTTTGTGTAGGGCGAGTTGGTGTAAGCTGTCGAGTCGCTCACCTTTCACCAATGCGGCCCGGGTTTCGATCCCAGTCGAGAGCCAGAGTCGTATGTGGTAATTTGGTTGCGATCCATAGCCCTTTCTCTCAGGTTTTCCTGAGACTTCGGTTTTCCTCCTCCTGCTCTAAATCGGACCTTCTTCCATAATCTTTCCCCCCACTGTTTCTGGAGGCATCCCTTAAATTTAATGCATATAGCATAATTGGGTTCTGCCTGGGCAAATGCCGAATGTGATAAATAAATTACTGCTGGCCAATCTAACCTCTCCATTCTCCTTTATATAAT
>JAMKCH010035303.1:0-15719 GCA_023653785.1 Ophioderma brevispina | reverse complement strand
GTCATGAAAAAAACCATTCTTATTTGTATAACTGTAGATTCGTAACATATATTGATTCGAGTAGTAAATACTGTAAATCAAACAAGCGGGGGGTGGGGGGGTTATTAGCGTTAAAAACCATGTTTTTTAAATAGTTGATGTAAATCTGTTATTGTTATAACTGTAGGATTTCGTGTGATACAAACGATTTTTTCAATATACGCAATTGTACACACCTGTTATTTGTATTACTGTAGATTCGTACATAATACATGTGCTTCAGTTAGGGTATGTACAGCAAAAACAAGCACAACGCGAGCATTGAAATCGTCATGCATTGATATGGATAGTATGGTTTTACCGCGGGAAATAAACTTGCCATTTGTCGCGCGATACGTGGTTTTTTCCCTCCAACACAAGTGCTGTACCTCCACATGCCTGATCTTAAACGAGAAAGCTGATAAAATGACTTAAAAAACTAATGCCACTCAAAATGTAGAATCAATGTCCACATTAACCTTTGAATAACTGTGGATTCGTAACTTTACTCATCCATTGAGAGTCTGAAAGGCCGTCATTGTTCGAGTCTACGCATCAGTACATGTAGGAATGCAGCATTTAATAATGCAGTGGCCATTGCTATATGAACCTGAATGTGCCGTGTTTGTTGTGTGGGTTGTCTAAATTGCTACCCAATGGATATATGGTGGATATACGTTATCTTAGAATCAAATTAAACCATATCTTCGAAAGCACTTGAGGGGAGTTGATTTACTGAAGAAATACGGCAACAATAGATATTTAAAGAGAAACCAGATATCCAGCTCAATGCAGATTCACACACTTTACAAGAGGAGAGATACGGGACAAGTTTGAATTTGGAATTCTACTATTCATCTGGAAAAGGCCAAGGAAAGGATTACGGAATGTCAAACTGCAGTCCTAAGGTGCGTAATTTTCTTGTTTTAGGCCAAACAATGTCTCAGGTTCAGGCGCTAGGCGAGCACAAAGGTTTTAAAATCGCGTTTCGTACATTGCTATTTTGTATGCCAACTTTTCCATTGTTATAATGTAGATTATTTTTTAACCGGGGGGGGAAAAAAATCCACACGTATTTGACAGCGAATCTACATGTATAGTTGGTACTGTAGAGTCGTGCAGAAAAGTGTGGACTCGTAGAAAATAATCAACAGGACAAGAAAACAAAGAAAGAAATGACGTCATAGCAATGGTTTAATAGATGAAAACACACTAACACCAAAGCTGACAAAACCAGGACAGCCCATTAGGCCTGCACCCAACAAACACAGAATCCACGGATTCACATTAAAATGCCACACACACGGTTTATGCAATTGAGTTTATGGGAGAATGAGGAGCGCCGTGACAGCGTGACGAATCCGAGTGTTCAGACCGAAAGGGAGCATGAAAGAGGGCCCCACTGCGCTCGGGGTTCTAACCTGTCACGACGCCCGGAGTTTTTTCCCATATATCTAATGCATAAGCACCAAGAAAGCTACTGATGCGCGGTGGCAGCGCGTGTGGCGCAGCATCAGTAACACACACAAACACACAAACACGGTTTTTGTTAACCCAGTCCCTGTTCTCGTGCACAGATTTTTACCCCAGTTTGTATTAACCCAGTCCCTGTTCTCGTGAACCGATTTTACAACCCAGGGGTCAAGCAATAGTTGCAGTGACCCGGCTCCAAAGGGAGGCGAACATGAAACTGAAAATGAAGCAAATCACAGTGTCCAGAAGATAATCGGGCAGGGCGGGATATTTAATGACGCAGAATAAATGTGGACGAATTTAGTCACAATTACCATCGAGCCCTCTTATTAACGTTGGTCTCCGTCTCAATACCAGGGTGCAAAAAATAAACGAATGGCACTGAGGCCAATTGCTGTGATGCCACTACCAGTTGCTTGATGCCCTAGAAGTTAGCAGATTGTTTTGCTTACTTAAACATGTAATTGCCTTAAATTGATTGTGCCCTTAAGAACTGCCTTGAAAGTGTGCCCTTCAGAATCCTTATTTTTGCACCCTGCTCAACACTCATAAAACTATTTGGAAAAATAAATTAACTTTTTTTTGTTACCTGACTGTTTGGTGAGTGGAAGGCCAAAACCTACAGATATGGTCCACCAAACCTTCTACTCAAAAACTTAGACTAATACATCTAAATATCAATGTCATGGATAAACTAGATTAAGTTAGCCCAAATCTCACAGAGAGCAACAGCCAAGCATCATGTGGCAGACAATGGAATCTGGAAAGAAGGGAGAACAAGACCAGAGCAGGGGAACAGAATAGCTCGTGCGCCAAAAAAGGCCAAGATGACACACACGCCCGGCGGCATACAGCTGTCGAGAGTGGGCGAGCAAGGAAAATAGTGATTAGATGGGTTTGGGGAAATTTTTGCACAGGCTTTTTCAGAAAAACAAACAATAGACACAAAATAAAGGCCAAGACAAACATAGACACCACAAAGACACCTCAACATACCATCCGCAGCACACCTAACACACACAAAAGCTCACAAAACGTCACTCTCCCCTCCTCTCTCTCCTCTCTCTAATAAGCCAGATTAGAACAACTTGCCGTGGAAAACAATAGAAATAATTGTAACTATAAATGATTAATCAAGATTAATAGTCCATTTTTTGAAATGCTTCTTTAAGTTTGTTATTATGTTCATCAATTTTTATGTTCAGTACTTTGGTTTTATTCTCACCAGAGCTAAATAAAAATCTGTAAAAAGGAAAGGGGCGCCCCAAGGAGCTAGGAGTGAGTCTTGTTTGGGTGTTCTATGTGGTGGGAAATACTTTTGTAAAAGAAAACGGTGACACAATATCCGATTGAATTCGCGAAGTTTTATTGCAACGTTTTTGTACAAAAGTGTTTTGAAATAAGTATAAAAAATAGAATATATTGAACTAGTTTATCTAGATAAACATAGTTTGTCTCTTGATAACTAAGTTGATCAGAAAGTATGTTTTCCTCTTGATAAATAGTTTTTCTCTTGATAATAAAACTTAGGTTTATCTAGATAAAAATAGTTTTTCTCTTGATAACTAAGTTTATCCAATGAAAAAACTAGTTTTTCAAGAGAAAAAACTATGTTTATCAAAGCGAAAAAACTGTTTATCTAGATAAACATAGTTTAATTTCTCAAAGAGAAAATAGTTATCGGGGGTGTGGTTCAATCGTTGCCATACCTTCCCCAACACAACCATTTCAAATCAGGTCTCATTTTCACCAACATTAAAAAATGAAAAAATTAACTAAAAAAAACACACAATAATTTTATTATTTTTGATAACATTGAGTATATAGTTTTGTTTTTTGATCATTTTCTCCACTTTTTTTTTTCTTTTTTTATTATATTTGTTAACGCTTATTTTATTTTGGCCGCTATTTTGTCATCATTTCTATTATTTTTTATAATTGTTTAAAAAACCTTTTCTTTGTCATTTTCTTTTTAATGTATTTTGTCATTTTTTTTTTCATTTTTAATATTCGGGTTTTTATTTTCGTTCAATTAATTTGTAGTACTTTTTTAAGTTTTATACTTTTTGGTCATATTTTGCTCATTTTAATGCTTATGTTATGTTCATTAATTTTTTGTTCCGTATTCGATAGTTTGCTATTCTTATTTTCTTTTTAAAAACTTTTAGTTACTTCCTAACGTTGTCGTTATGCGCAAGTTTCATTATTTATTATTGCTGTTTTTATTTTATTATTTTTACTAAACCACGCCACATCGTTCCTGAACAAACTCCTTGCTTTTTCATATTTTATCAACGGTATTTTTGGTATTTTTGCCTTGTAGTATTTTTTACATTTATTTTTTTTTTATTACTGTTGTTATTAAGGCCAATGGAATGGGATATTTAGTTTTTTCCAGTTAGCCTCCCACCCCCAGAATTTTCATTTTTGTCAAACTTTCTATTTATTTTGGTTAAGTCATCTTTTTGGCAAATCTTACATACAGATCATAACTTTCAGCTTCTTATAATATCAGGCATGTCGACTTGTGTCGTTCTGATCATTTTAACATACTTTTGTGGCTGAGGGGGTTTACTTAATGGTTAATAATGACCAATGTTCCCTACCAATGCGCCTGATCATACTCTGCGATCGCGCTTACAATATAATCTTGAAAGTTGATGTTTTTTAAAGGAAATATTACTTAAAAGTATCCAAACTGTTATAAAGTCTGGTGTTTCGATAATGAATCAGGTTTAGACACCATCTTATACCAATGACGTAAACATTATATGAAATCTTGAAAATAAATGATTAATGAAATAGTGACCTACTTTTTTTCGAAACAGTCAAACCGAGAAATAACAATCCAATTCCATTGGCCTTAATGCATTTTTTGTTTTGTTATTTATCTGCTTATATGATTTTATGTATTTTTAATTAATTTTAATTTAATATTGTTTTTCTTCTAAAATTCTTATGGTTCAGTTCTTTTCTTTTTTAATTTTCATTTACGTTTTTCTATTTTTCACTCATTGTTTCACTGGTTAATTCTTTGATTTTTATTTATTGTATGTAATCTAAATTTATTTTCTTTGTCATTGTATTTTGTTTTATTATATTAGTTTATCAATTTCTTTTTTAATTATTTTAAAGATTTTATTTTTATTAGTTCATTTTTATTGTAGTACTCGTTTATTGGTTGTATTTTATTAGTTGCATTTGTTATTATTGTGATTTACATTTACTTTGTTCATAACTTGTGTTATTTAATTTGCTTATATTATTTTAGGTATTTTTAATTAAATTTTTACAGTTAATGTTTTTTTCTTTTAAAATCTTATTTGTTATTGTCTTCTTTTTTATTTGTACGTAGCGTTTTCTTTTTTTCACTCATTGTTCAATTGTTAATTCTTTTGAATTTTTATTTGGTTTATATATGTTTAAATTTATTTTCTTTGTTGCCAAAAGAAAAAAAGGGGGAAAAGGCGAGAAAAAGCAAAACAACGGCACATCTTTCCTGGGAAACAAACGCTCAAACAAGAAACAACAAATAACAACAATGCAAAATCAACTTCCTTGACGATTTGAACCCAGGGACCACCGGGGGGGCCCAGGAAAATAACAATGAGTGTCAGCGCCTTAGACCGCCGGGCCACATAAGTACGTGCCATATCTTTGGTTTAATCTCTAAATTGGTCACAAGGGATGGAGAAAAAGACCGCTCCGGTCACAATTGACATGCACCCCCCATATGGCTCCCGTGTTACGTGGAGGATTCCATTATGTGTGTTTGAAAAATATTCCTTAAATTTGCAAGGAAAAATGGAAGAACTCTTTCTTGAGTAATCTATGCCGAAAGGCGAAAGAAATGATTTTTAGGTCATCGGGTAACCCGAGCAAATCCTCATATATTTTCCCCCATATTTGGGAAACATCCGCTATGGTACATATATTTTTTCGTTTTGATGTAAACGTAGAAATCCCCAATTTGGCTACTGTTTCCTACGGCGGTCCGGAAAGGTGTAGTCTGTGTCAAGACTGACGAAGATATTATATTAGTACGGCGCGAGCGATGTTAAACGCTTATCTCGGAAAAACGAAGGGGTTCTATGGAGATTTGTGCATCAGGGGGTCCGTTAATTACTATGTTTTGTTTGGAATAGTATCGTAATTGGTTCTGAACCTATAGAACCTCAGCGAGAAAATTGAACGTTTTTGTCGGGTCTCAGTGCTCGCAAACACGGAAAAGTAAGGCACGCAGTCGCTACTGGCCGCATCCTTGTACTTACGAACGTCGTAAGTAACAGTTTCCAAGCCAAGCTAATAGGGGCGCCCGGGCGCCCCTAAAAAGCGTTAAAATGGGGAGAAGTTTTCTGAAAATTTGCATTAAAATATAAACTTAAGACAGAGGGAAAAGAAAAATTGAAACATATCATGCTCTGCAATATCCCTAATGCCAAACATTTATCAAAATTGTAGAAAAAGATAAAGACAGATTAGTAGCATATGATTAAAAAAACAAGAGTTCATCCACAATAGAGAAAGAACCTTTCTACAATCACAAAATAAATGTAACAAAAAAAAATAGTTGTTACAGGAAGTTCATTGCAGAAGTAACAAATTGGGGAATCGGCTCTGCCAATCCTGTAAGAATGCATTAGTACAAATAGCTCTGTGAACAACATTTAAAATAAAAAGGACCGCACTTGGTTTCAATAGTACAAATAAAATTGCTCTGTGAACATTGATTCCAATCAAGGTCTTCAAGAACGTCAAGAGAATCACAATTCATTTTCGACAAGAACTGGGGCCAATCTTTCAGAATTGAATACGCATATATAGGAACTTATCAACTTCGAGAAGTGAAGCAGAATAGTCCGAAAACGTTCACTTGAATGTTATTTGGTTTTTAAACCAATCCAGAGAAATGTTTGTACCAATGATAGGAAAACCATACTTTCATGTCTCTGATAGAAATACATATTCATGACCAGATACTCAAAGGTCTTAATAAAATTGAAACCTCGATCAAGATCCGACAAAGTTTGAATCCCCTTTTTACATTCCACAGAGGTTAGAAGAATTTCTTCAGTTTTTTAGCCGATGTTCGTTGTTCCACCAAATTACATCGCGAAGATGGAAGTCAGACCAATGCAAATTTTCCTTCATTCTACCTTCTGATAAATACCAACAATTTTATAGTTTCAGCTAGTTGACAATTGGAAAAGAGTATTCAAAACTGAATCTGGAGCACCGGACCTCATCAAAATTGTGCAATCTGGATTGAAAAATCAGAAAGAACAGCCATTTCAAGGGACTTCCAAAAACTTTGGTATAATCAGGATCAAGCAATTGTTTAACCCAGACTAATTTTGAGCCTGTGAAAAAACCAGGGGGTCAACCAGACGAAGGACCACCATCACGTAATCATTACAGAAGATGTTGCGCTTAATTCTAGCATTCCCCCCACTCAAATAAATTTGTAGAAGAGACTATTTAATTTTTTAAAAAGACCTTAGGGATATTGATGCACAAAACAGAAAAGAGATAAGCAGCTGAGGGAGTAGCTACAAATTTGATAACAGTTAACTTTCCCCCAAAGTGAAAGACTTGTCTAGAACGCCAGATTTAGGGTTTCTGCTCAATTGATGAAGGTGTTGGGATTGAAATTCAGTCGTAAAGAGTTTTGGGTTCAAAGAAAAGGTAATTCCCAAGCGTTTTAAAAAGTATTAGCTGTCCACTTCAGGCCTGAATTTTCGGACATGGATGGAAAATGCTTGCCTTTTTAAGTTCCACTATGAATTGCCTCCGATAAATTAACTTTACAACCCGAAAAATGCAAACTTATCAGTAGATGAAGAGATTGAAATGACTCAAATCCCCTGTAAAAACAAGTAGCACATCAGCAAGTAAACCAATTTTCTTTTCAGGGGTCACCAACTTTAATTCCCGTTTATCTTTCATTATTTACGAATAGCAATTGCTAAAATTTCAATAGCGAAAAGGGGATAAAAAAAGAGAGTGGAGCAAACCTGAAAAATTTTCAAATAAAACTTACCATTATCACTGGCTTTACACTATCTAATTACACTTATTTGACTAAACCTAGGAATACCCTTATCATTATTTTGGGCAGTCAGTGCTTGTTGGCCGCCGTGCATTCAAATGAGGAATCCGGGACGGGGAAAGCGACTTGTTTAACTTGATTCAAAAACTGTTTCTCAAATGGCGGACACAATCAGGGTCAAGTTTGTTATGCATCCTGTCTTTTGTATAATGAGGACGAAAAATTTCGTTGTTTTCTTTCATCTTCTTTTATTACAAGATGTTAGACGGGAGATATTTAGAAGAAATTTGATGATTGTTCTGATACAGCTATTTTTGAAATAAAAGAACAAATCGGTCAAGTCTAGTTAACAGTTTAACATGGGGTTTAAGCAATTCTCTTATAATCTTACGGGAATTTGTAAATAATAGAAATGTGAGAAATTTAGTAATGGGTAAAAACTTGAGGCACATAAAGTGGGGATTATGAAAACATTTATTATAATTAGAAATTAGTTTCTACAAACCACGTGAATGATAGAAATAATGAGCGTAAAAAAAAAAAATCACGGATATATGGTGATACTAGTTCAAACAAAAAGAGATTTTAAGTTTTACTAAACTTGCGTATATTTTGAGGCACTCTCTTTTCCCTGTTCACTTGATTTTTCTACATTGATTTTGACAACAATTCTATTGAATGAAAGTCCGAAGTTTAGCTTAACTATGATGATTATAAAACGTAGTCACCCGTGAACTATGTACGTAGTTATGGAGTACGTACGAATTAAATTGCTAAAAATAGAAACACGATGGTTTAACGATAGAATGGATTGTTTAACTTTACCGATGTAGGATATCATAGAGAGGTCCGAAGTTCTATGGAGTAATGAAAGGATTTTAACAAAATATTAAAAGGGGAATTTGAGGGGGTGTAAAATTTATTTGAAAATAAATTTACAACGCTTAATAGCACCAATCACCCATCGCCCCCTCCCCCCAAAAAGAGTAAGGAATTTTTTCTGGTTGTATTTGACTGTTAAAACACAACGAACCTCAATAGCGTAGTAGTCACGGAAAAAAAAATTAGCCAACTTGAGCATTTTTCTTAAACATTTAAAAAATTCTCACCGAGAAGGAAATTCAACAGTATTTATCACAACAAAGTACATGTTTGAAAAGCACCAAATGACCCAATTCGACATAAAGGGAAGCACTAAACCACAAAAACAAAACAACCCAGCACGCGATGCTTACTATATTGGTAGCACTGAGAGTGGGCGAATATTGATGGGGGAAATGATGACCGAGAGTAAATGCTTCAAATTTTGTCCAAATGCCGGTACTTTGAGAAAGAAAAACTATCAGTCTATATGGCAATCATTAAAATTCGACCATCTTAATATAAAACTAATGTTTTTCATACATTTTTAAAGCATTTTCTTTTAGATGCCATGAAAGAAAGTAGTCCACCCAAAGTTTGTAATGCTACGGCAGCTAGGTTTTAACCTTAAAGGTGGACTCCGAGATTTCGAAATATAATTATTTTGTGTATTAATTGAAAAAACATTCATCTAGCGGGAAGATAGTCACTGTTGCTTATAAGCAAGTATGGCACATTTTTTCAAGAGCGCCCCCAATTTTCAAAATTGAATTTGGCCACCGTTACGTTGGTGATTGTCTAGGAAACTATCCATGCGAACGAGAATGCTAAAAAATACGTATGGATCATAAATTAAGCGATTTGTAATTAGAATTTAAATCCAATGGACTTAACGCAGAGCTGGAAATGCTACGTTTATGTCCGTCCATGATGAAATAGTGCCACTAGAAAATAAACCTCTAACTTGATTCGCCCTCTAACCAAGTAAACAACTAATGGATGAGCGTAGACACGTACCATGGCGCTATTTCCGGCATTTCACATTGGAAGCGTTGCCAGCAGCCGTTGTTGAATTATTATCGGGGATCCCCGATAATAAAGTATTCTAATTACAAAATTCCTTCGTTTTGTAACACACAGACATTTTCGAGCTTAACCATTCACATGGGTGTTATAGTTTACTAGCCAGTACCAGTGCATTGCAAACCGTGTTGAAAAAATCTCATTTTTTTTGAAAAATTGGGGGCGCTCTTCAAAAATAGTGCTAATAGTGCTTTAAATTGAGCGATCCGGAATTTATTTACATAACATATGTGATTTTCTATATGAAGTCATGACGATTTGGAAATTAGCTATTTCACACAGGATAGTTTGAAAAGCCTTTTTGTACACGCAAAAAAACACGATTTGTTGAAAATTGGGGCGCTCCTCGGGCATCTTGATCAGCCTGTTTTAACCTTTTCTGCGTCTTGGCAGGACGATTGTAGTAGATCAGGAAACCGATGTGATATACCAGCGTTTTCAACGAGAACCAAGTTATTTCAATCGAGAATCATCAAGAAAAGATGACAACCATTGATTTTTACAATTTTGGTGTTGTTTTTGTTTGTTTTGTTTTGTTTGTTTGTTTTGAGATTTTAACATTTGTCTCAGTTAAGATGTCACTCAAGGAAATCACTTAAGCGTACGTCAATAGAATATCGATATATAATTTAAAAGATTTGGTTTGTTTTTTCACTTTCGTTGTCAGTATGTTACACAACTGAAGTAACTATGAGTGAATATTACAGCCAGGGCTTGAAAAGATGTCGTTCTTCAAAAACGGGACAAGGGCGGATCAAGGTTTTTGTTGAATGATCAAAATGTGTAGGCTTTCAAAATGTTAAGATAGCTAACCTATTTAAAGCTTATACACTGCAAAAACTATGGGGTGTTAAAATGTTACACCAAGTAGTTGTCAAGCTTATTGGTTGTTTTTGTGGTTAGTTTTGGCTGTTGAAAGTTTAGGATTTAACACCATCGGTGTTGGCATCATTGAATATGGAGGGCGGTGGTTGTTTATGATGTGGTAGAGGCAACAGTTATAATGAAGCACAACAGAACCCAGCAAGGATGGGGCGACTACGAAAAGAGCACAGGGGCAAGAGAAAGAGGAACACCAAAGTTTGGTGTTAAGTAACACCAGATGGAGTGAGTGGTCCGTATTGATCCGGGGAGAGTGTTAAATAATTACACCAGTAGTGTCAATTTGGCCCCCGGCGGTGTTTTTTAAAAAAAATAAAACCATCTGTGGTGTAAACTTAACACCAGCGTGTTAGATCATACTTTTAACACCAAATTGGTGTAATCTAACACTAAACAGGGTGTAATCTAACACCAGGGGGTGTGGTCCCGTATTGACTCCAAGGAGGATGTTAAAATTAACACCCAGTGTACAGTTAACACTACAGTTTGGAAGTGTACGCGGGTTTTTAACATTTAACACGGGTGTCAAAATCTTTCTGAAAAAGCCGGGATTTACAGTGATTCCGGGGTCTAATTTGATTTTGTAAGCACAGTCCTAAGGTTCTCTATTGAAATAGTTTAGTTTATAATGGGGTTGTAACGGATTGCCCTCTACTGAGCATATGTAACCTTCGCAAAACCGTTCCAAGGATTGAAGAACTGAGTTACACAAATGCCTAGGGTAATTAAGTAATCCAAAGATTTTTTTTATAAACTAATACTTTTTTGAAGTAAAAGGTTGCAGATGTTTTACTTATCATTCGGCGTGATTTGAGGCATTTCTGAGCGAGATCCTTTTCAAAGCTGTGTTTGAACAAAATAAAAGAAAAATTAATTTTTTAGGTTTTTTCTTTTTTTAAATTTTGGAAATTAAACCTTTTGAGGAAGCTAACATTTCCCCTGAAATTGTTGAAGCATTTGTTATATTGACACCTGTAAAAAGCGAAAGTGGACCTTGGACCTTATGATAATTTCCATATAAAAATACGGGCGCCAGCGATCGCACGTATCTGGGCTCGCACTCGCGCCGCGGAGGCGAAGGGAGGTGAGTGTTTGTGTGCCGTGTGTGTAGTGGTGAGTGTGTATTGATACACAATTTAAATGGGGGATCGTTTTAAGCCTATGGGACTTTTGCCTTGTGGGGAGTTGTTTTACAAAAAATAACTCCCACGAGCTAATTAATGTGTATTGTCTTGGAAACAGCCCCGTTCACCATATTTACTAATCACGAATAAAGGGCTGCAATTAGAAGATTGCGATTTATCCCGTTAAATCAGCCCCGTCACCCCATAGACAGTGTTTTTAATTAAGAAGGTGGCTGAGTAAACTGGTTTCATTCTGACTGACAATAATAAGCAAAAAAAAATATATAATAGCCACAAATTGTCCAGCCAAAAAGACCGACATTGTGATTGAATAAACTATTTTTCACAAGGTTCGAGTCGGTATTTATGGAAATGTATGTAGGTGATAAACATGGGAATAGAGGTGTGACTCGTTGAGAGATGTGAAGAGGATAAAGTATAAGGGAAGATAGAGTAAGTGAGGAAAAATAAGAAAGACAGTGAAACGAAGAAAAGAAAAAACATCAAAACTTTTAAAAAACAAAAAAACTAAATAATTAACACTAATATGTATTTTGTGGATTTATTGTTAATTGTGTGTTATTGTTTTATCGAACATTAAACGGATTACGTGAATGACCTACACACGCAACGTAGAATTCACCCGAAAGAAAAATGGATAGCTAGAAGTAAACGAAAGAAACAAGAAACCTGAATGATAAACAACCGTAAACTTTTACCGTGCTTCTCACCTTGTCTGCCAGTAATCATGGTATAGAGCATCAACTTTCAAGGCAAAATAAACACAAAGAATACACATGAAAACGTTTAATGTTGTCACCTAAGAATATCAGGATCGTCATTGAAATATACATATGTTTACTTAATATTCTGTTAATTTTGGGAACTGATTTAAGTTCGAAGATCGCTAGGTCGATTTTTTTTTAGTCATAAAAGATTTGCCAATTCGAACATTAAATGAAAAGTTCCCTAATTTGAAGATGCTCTAGTCCAAAATATAAATTGGCTCTTTAAAGGGACCTGCCTCCATACAAGTGAGAGAAATAGGAGATAGCTCGCCTGAACTTCAAACAGAAAACGTGTTCACCGCCCCTTGATAATATCGGATTAATTCGATCGGTTCGCTAATGCGATACAAGCTTGCCACTGCGGCGACCTTGTTACTTTCACTGCGCATGCGCTACCCCTGACCAAACACGCTAACCCGGAAGTCGTTGTCACACTTGCGTCGGCTGCTGAATAAACAACATCGTTTCGTTGTGATCATTGCATTTGAATGGGACGATTTTTATGTAGAGTTGATATCAATGTTTAGAGTTTATGATATAGATACACCTCCCGATCCAGATTTCAATGAGGAGTCAGATGAAGGCCTGTTTTTTAGTTGTCAGAAACCAGAGACCGGCGAAATGATCGAGTAATGATATGGTACCGCATGTCCGGGAAGAAATTTGGTACCATTTTGAATGTGTTGGCATGCCACAGATGTTGTCCCTCACAGCGATTGGTTTTTGTTTAATTGCCAACCAGTTGTTTTCAACCGACCGAGCGGTCAGATATTAAATCAGAGAAGAAATTAATCCATGATTCATGTAATGTTTTCTAACTTGATTAGTGCATACATTCATGTACTTGCATCGTTTCAAAATTCGCACCATAATTCGCTCGTCAACCGGTCAATCTTGTTGCTTTCATTCTGTTTTTAACAAATGGATATTGTGAATCTCAGTAGGCATGCGGGTCTAAGTGACCAAAAAAATGATTGGTAATAAATTAATCACTTACGAAATGTTTGTAGACTGCAACTGTCAACTCCATTTCATGCATATTTCCAAATTCTTCACCATTCGCCCTTTACCGATAATTTTATTTGTTAATGCGTTTTCAATCTACTTAACCAGAGAATCATCTTCTCTAACTTAACTGATTTTGTCCCACAAGTGGATTACTGCAAGTAGTGTAAGATTTTAGATTGTAATTTGAATATTAAAAAAAGTAAAAAATTCCAAATTTGTTATAAAAACTTTCTGAAGCACAAAGCCGCAAAATTTTGTCTTGCCTAAGTTGCCTTGCAAGATTTTTTACACATTCAAAGTGAATTTATGCTTTTCCATCTCGAAGTCTGGTATCACAAGTAGTATCGCTAGGATTTTTCTCATAACCAATGAAAATATACAATCCAAATTATTTTGGTTAAAAGGTGGCCTGTTTCCGATATTTTTAACTTACTTAAACGTAGTATCCATTTTCATATCAGATGAAAGGCCGTTATTTCCTCATTCTCATGCTTTCAGCTTCTAAATCCGTTATGTTTCAAAATAGTAATTAGCGGGCAGTATGAACGGTATAGCAAATAGGGCATGGGACCCTGAATAATTGCTTCGTAATTTCAAACCGCAAGACTTTATTACATGGTGTTGAGTGTAGAACCAGGTCCTGCGGCTTTAAGTAGATAACACGATGGACAAAAATCAGAACAGGCACCTTTAGAGGACTATGCAAAGTGGGGGTTTTTTTATAAAAACCCTGGTTAATTCTATAGCCATTTCAATTCAATTTTTGCTCCATTCATTAATAATGTGAATCTTAAGGTGCCAGGTTTCGATTTCAACTGAATATGCAGGCATGGGTGAAATATTATGGTTAACCATAAAAGTTAAATGGTAATTTTTGTATCTAACTTTTTAGAAAGCATGGAGTTGGGGCTGATATTTGAGATCGGCAGTAGTAGATGGCAGTAGGAAAATATATCCTTTTTTATATAAAAGTCGCCCCCACTTTGGTTAAGACGATAGGAACACGCACCTCCTTTTTAGTGTTGCCAGACAGTTTGTTTTTAGGCTAAATAGAGCTATATACTCTTTCTATCATCTTCTCTGCTTGCTCCAATCAAAAATTGAGATTTGTTATCGAGGGAAGTTCGTATTCTGCTCATTACCCCAGTGATATTTTAGGCTCAGGAAATATTTCCTTTTTTGGTGTTAGAACAAAATGTTTCTCCCAAAATTAGTCTCGAACCACATTATTTAACACACACCGTCCTATGGAGAACACATTTTTGCTTCTTCTATCCAAAGAACTGGAAATGATTTAATCGAAGTTTGTTGTACTCATATGTTTTTGGTGACACTTCCATGTGGGGAAAAACCCAATATTGAATATCAACAATGAACGGGCTCACCGACCTTTAATCCAAATGTTCCTTATGAATAAAGGGTTCTCTAATCCGACGTGTATTAAGGTTCATAATGCCGTATTGATCTATTAAAGAGGCCTTCACGCGAGAGAAAAATTGGTAGATATGTAGTTGACCAAAACCAGAAAGTTTTCTGAGCACTGCGCTAAGAGGATAGGGTTGTAGGAGTAACTGATGTTATGTTCATTTTTAGCGGTTGACTTTGCCTGTCCGGCTTGCTGTCAGCCCAGTGTTAGTCAAACCTGGCACCTGGTCACATCAAAAAAAAGTTCTATAGAGTACAAATTATACCTACATGTTTCCAAATACGCAGTTATACAAGTATAGTAGCAATGTTGTGAAGAATGCCTGCATGCTTTTCAAAGAGCATGTCAAAGATACAATGAATTATATCATAGCCCTGGGCTGACGCAAGTCGGTTTTAGGCAAGCAACCTAAATGATGAACAAACATCAGTTACTCCGACAACCCGATATCTTGATGCTCAGACTTCTTATCTGGATTGGTCCAAAGCACTCATATCAACCATGAACCTTCTTAATTTACTCCGGAGTCCCTCTTAAATTCCGATCCGGTTTGTTTTATATATCCGCCGGACTCCTATTTCCACCTACAAACAGGTAAAGAATAGGGCACTCGATTTCAGTTTTGACTCTTTCTCGCAACATTAGTTTTGGCCCGGACTATGGACTCCGGGTGACTTTTTCTTTCACACCCGCGGTGTTTTTCATGGGGACGTTATATTGTTATTTATTTTGTCGCTCAGTGCAGTTTTTGCAGTCTATCACAGCCAAACTTCATAAACACCACGTTGCCTTGCTGGTGATCATGGTTATAGCAATTAAGACAAAATGAGACTTCTTCTAACAACGTCTTCTGTGATAAGTTATCAAAGGCACAAATAAATTTTGAATGTTCAAGATTGCTCTCAAGGACAATCCTAATTACCTGGGGATGCTGGTCTTTTTGTGTTTCTTAGATATTGACTAACGTAGAAGACACGTGAATTACCTGAACAATTTACAACTTTCTC
>JAMKCH010035302.1:0-14687 GCA_023653785.1 Ophioderma brevispina | reverse complement strand
TGGGTCGGCCAAAACAGCGAGGACGGTGGAATTTCCAAAGATACGTAAGTTTTGGCGCCTCTCTATCTATATAGAACCCTCTTTGGTTTTATTGTCCAATTTCTTTTAATCATATTTTACGTATAGTTATTAATAACACATTAATTAATTTCAATGTCAATCTAGGTTGTATTTTTAAAAAAATTTTAAAAAATACTTCATTCCCCCAGTTATGTTTATTTGTACTTCGTAATGAACCTATTGACGAATGTGTTTACCATCCAGTAAATAACGGGGTGAATATATAGTAAATACTCGGTGGGCAAAATGGAACAGAATTATTAAAAGGTTGTACAAATGTCTTATCTGGTGATAAGAATTATGTGACAGCGAATACGGATCAAAATATGATTACAACCGCAAGGAGATGAATGAGATGGGGTGTTAGCAAGCTCTTACCTATTGGCAAATGATTTAACCAGGCTGCTCTCAAAAGATTGGGGAATTTTATGAAAATATATCAGCCGATTGTCAGTCAGGTGCTGAACCACAATTGGGAATTGGCCCTATTTTACTCAATAAGCAGCAGATTTTAACGAAAATAAAGCAACTGTACACAACCTCCATTCTGCCTCGCTGCCATGTTTGGCGATTAGCTGACCCCTTCCAAGTTTTACACTTGATTTTGTTTGTTTCGACGTTTTGAGTAGCCTGAAATCAAAAATCAAAACATTACCGTGAGCAAACGTAGTAAAACACGTCGATAGGCCTATGCCTCGAGGAGGCTATTGTGGGCCGACACATGCCGGTTACCCTGAGCGACTTCCGAAGTATTAAGTTTGTGTAAAGACAAGCAATTGCGCAGGGTGCCAAAACAATTGTGTATTTGATCTCTCTCTACATTTTAGTCGATTATGGTTCTACAAACTCGGCCGCGGTCAGCGATGCAAAACGGCTTTACAGAATTGGCGTAATATAATAATCATCAATTGTTTTTATTATGTCTCATCATTTGCCAAGTTTTTACAAAATTCTTTTGTTGCTGTTGTAGGATGTGTTGTAGTAGAGCAAGTCCACTTTTCATTCTCTGTGAAGGGTAAACAGCTTCTCTAGAATCGTTCGGGCCGACCTTTCATCCCCAATCAGGGTCTGTTTAACGAAATCATCAGTCAATATGAACTCTCCCTCGTGTATGACTCAGTCCCTTGCCCTTGATGGCCCTGGTAGCTCTTGGTAGATGGTAGCACGACCACGTTAGCTCACGTTTCATTTTCGCACGCAATACCCATCGGTTATCAAGTGCACACATTAAACTATAGCATTCAGTAAGAAAGACGACAAGCGAGGCATCCAAAGATGCCAGAAAAAAAAAAAAACAGAAACCTCCCCAAATCAACTGCGGGCACTTAAAATTAAAAAAAATAAATCATACCACAAAAGGCCCCTACCACAAAAGGCCCCCCACCTCTAGAACATTTGTGAATTTACGGCGCAAACGGACATAAAACGGCACCCCGATAGTTTCGCTACAAGAACCAACATATTAAACCGCCGCTCTCGAACGCAACAACCCATCATTGATTGTTAAAAATTATGTCAAATGTTCGTCTACTGGTACAGGAGCCCAAAATATCTGGTTTGCACCATATATATATTTTTGTTGCATAATTGAATGCAAATGTGACTGGGGGCTTATGTGAGGTCACTAATGTTATGACGTCTCTAGCACGTCAAGGTCGAATACCTTTCAAACAAATTAACGAGCTTGTGCACAATTGATCGTGAATTTTTATATATAACATATTTTAATGGATTTGTCATTTGGTTCAAGAATTGTATGTTCCCAAACAACATATAAATATAATAGTAAAATACACACAATTAGTGTAAGATTACTTAGGGTTTACTAGTGTCCTTTGTTGAAAGCGTTGCAGTTTCAACATGATAGGTCCTCACATCGAAGACTTCAAATGACAGCGCAGAAGTTCACGCTATGACCTCAGGTAATGATTCCATGGGAATCTTCTCATTTCTGAAGTTAACTGGTCAGCAGTTTCAAGACGACAAGGTTTCATAAGTCCCTCGACGACGACACTAATATTCCACAGTATATAAGTCCAAGAATAATCACCACGATTTCTATCGTCCACAATTTGGAATCCTATTTTTGATTCCTAGAACTTTCGGCTTCAACGACGACAGTAGAATACTTACAGCCTCTGCTCACATGGAATTAAAAATATAAAATCCTGGCACTGTGTGAGCCATAAATCTACCATTGTTTGTAGATAAAACTAGCTATACCCATACTGCATAGCGGAGTGACCACTGCTGACCTCAGTCCTTCCACTGAACGGTATTTAACTACTTGCAGCTAGATTCCCCTTTCTAAATAATCATTACATCATCCTCATGCATAAACATACATAGCCTGCCAAAGTAGATTTCACAAAATTTACATCACCTGAATCACATCACTTTCCAGATATAACTTTATGGGGAATTCCCTGATCTTCCAATGTTTTGATCTCAAAGCATAAACAAGTTGACTCCAGTTTCTAAGTTTAGCATTCTTGTGAAATTCCCAATCACTGTCTAGTTGTGCAACACCAGGGGCATCTTGCAAAACACAAACTATGGATATTCCCCCTTTCTCTATTTTATAGTAAACGAAAGTACTTTTCCTGTTAGAACTTTTCTCAAATTAAATTGGAGAAAATCATATTTTTAAAAGTTTAATCAGAAAATGATTGCTATATAACACTAACTATAACTCTAATTCTATATTAACTGTCAACAAAGACATATACAGTTTAGTATCTAGTGTGACTAAATGAAAAAATTTTAAAACTAGTGTCGGGCAAATTGGACAAATTTTAACCAGGAAACCTGCAACGGTTATGTGCCTTATGTAATAAAACTATAGATCAGAGATACTGTCGAACTATTTAGCATTACAATCGAAACAATTCCAATTTTGACTTGTACAAACTTTGACCCCTTTCTTCCTACATTATTCCACAGTGTCCATTTTGGTTTATTTATATTATGAGTCCAATTTTGGATTTTAAAAAACCAAAACTATAAATTCCCTAACGTATATGAGGTTTGTGGTTTTACAGACTGTTCCAATAAAAAACTATACATCATGATTAATTTTTTCAATCAAATTTAATTCATCTCAACTGAGTTTTACTGATTCTTTTTTAGGAAGGTTCCAGATTTCATGAGATTTAGTTGGTGTAATTGGGGGTTGGTTCCGGAGTTAGGCTTATGATCGGAGGGACAGTTGAAAAAACCTGTTGGGGACCAGTTTCAGCTATCTGATATCACAAAGTTGGCATTGAAAATACCTTCCAAGACATTCTTTATTGAAAATTAAAAAAAAGTAGGTATAACGTGCTGTTCTTGTGATAAAAATAATTTATAACTTTATAATGTCGCAATTGTAATTAAATACATGTGTAGCATAGGGAAATTCAATTCAAACAGTCTTGTTGTCTCAGCTGTACTCCAGGTTTCAGCAGAGAGGGTAGAAGATCATAAAAAACACCCTGGTTGAAAGTAGTAAACTGAGAGCTTTTGACACAACATTTCCATTCTTTATTGAGCTTTGTTGAACACTGCTTTCTTCATCATATTCCTCCTGGCATCTTGGAGGCAGTAGGGAATAGGGCAAGGGTAAATTGTCCTCACATTAGGAGGGTGGACACCACCTTTGTCCCTCAAACAGAACTTGTACTATAGACGTATACAGTAGGTTCAGCTGTCAAATTCCCCAAATTCCATGAATTTCCTGATTGTTGTTTCCATGGAGAGTGAGTCCCTCATTTCACCCACAAACAAATACTTTAGGTGCTTTCACTGGAAAATAATATATTGATTAGTTCAATGCATGATAATACATTCACTCTGATCTGTTATGAACAATATTCTTTTGTTCGAAAAGTGTTTAATCCCACAGTGATGCTACACGCCTTATACCTTTAGTTTCCTGAACCTTCAGGTGAAACTGGCCCAAGTGGTATTTTATCCTTTGTGTTCAACTGACAATATCTCCGCTTAGGGTCCATCAAATTGGATGGAATAAAAGCGAGGATTTAGCTTAGGATCTTGTCTAACAAATAATGTCAAAATATGTGGCAAAAATGCACAGTTTATATTTTTTATAATTTTTAGTTTGATTGTATAGTTTTTATTGGGACAGTCTGTATCTTTTTGAAAATCTGTTGTTTTTAGTGGTAATTAATAGTACGTATTAAAGCATGAAGTATTGCTTGCAGAGATTTATAAAAAAAATAGGTCAATACATGGTTAATGTTTCTACCAAGCTGATGGCTGCCGATTTTCAGTAAGTCCGGTCAGTGGGGACAAGGGAGCTAGGGAAATAGCTAAAAATGTCTTCAAAACCATGTCAAATGGCACATATGGCATTCCGTCTTAAAATTGTTCCTTCAAACCACAACAACAACAAAATTAATAATAAAATAAAAAAATAATAGTAAAAAATGAATAAATATTAAAAATATAATTTTTGAAAAAATTAATAACATTTTAAAAAGTTAATAGTTTTGAGTTCCAAGATCAAACATATTGATACAGATGGAGTTTTAGGCTAGAGGTAATTCAATAAAAATAAGAAAATATATATATATAATTATATCAAGTAAAAATAAAATAATAGTACTAATACAAAAAAAGATGTACACAAGATGATGGTCAAACAGAAGAAAAGTCAATCCACTGGACGTTCCTGTCCAAAAAAGGTTGTATTATTTGTTCAAAATTATCTGGCAATTTGCATTAATGAACACAATGACATTGGATAAAAATTAGGATGGTGTCAGGAGTTCTATAAGATACCCATCAGATATTGGGTAGGTCCTTACTCGTTAGGATTTCTGGAAGGGACCTGGTAACAATTAAGGCCAAATACCATTTGACCTGACACTTTATCGAAACTGCTACAGAAATACCCAACAAACTAGTTCACAGAATATCGCCATTAAAAACAGGAGAATACTTGAAGCACTGGCATTTCTTTCCTATGTTCAAAACTGTAGAAAATCACATCCAGGAACTCTGCACATAATGAATGAAATCTCTTAAAGAAAAAGATAAAACTGAACAAAACAAAAACAATGAAAGAGCAGATTTTAAGAGTTTCCTTGGTGAATGTCAACAGCAGTATAGAACACACTGCTTGGCCTCCACACAGAAGTTGCTCTGTGCTGTGGAACATGATTGGCAACATTCTTGATGGATCCTGTTGGACAACAAGTCTTGTAAGAAGCCGGTTTTGCCGTGTTTGAAACTTCTAATTCAATTCTGAAAGCTGGCACATGACTAGGACCTGGCGCAACCATCAAGTCTCAGCACTTTATACTTGGGCAAAGCTTCAACGGAATGCTTTGCAGATCACAAATACTTTTGATGGATCCTTTTTCTAGATTTGGAGACTGTAGATGATGTAACCTTGGTCAAGGCGGTCTAAATTATCTCACCACCGACCGGTGTAGTGCTACAGCCTTCACTGTCATTCGGAAATACAATTGAAAAGACAAGAGTATTGGGCTTTTGAGGAATGTAATAGTTCAGACTTTCCCAGTGCCTAAAGAACCATTTGAGACCCCAGACTAAAGAATGCTGATAAAGAGCTCAGCCTTCAATACTGTGATATCATTATAGTGCTTTGGATGTGATATTGACATGCACTCGCTATCACCAAAGACCATTCTTGCTATAAACAGAGTGCTTGGAAGCACTAGCACACTGGTTCTTTGCCAGGAACTGTATGGATTTCAATTCCATGCATTGAAATTGTTTCCTGAAAATGTCAGAGGGGATTTTGAGACATTCTGGGTTATCAAAAAAGACTATGATAAAGTTCTCCCGCATGTACTTCAAATTGTAGACCCTTCTATCTGAAATATCCAAGGTAATTGGGAACTGCTGCAGGTAATGGCTGCAAGGAACATCACCTCTATTGTCTAGCACAACTGCAAGTGGCTCGCCACTCGCCACAGGATTTTTTGCTCTGGACTTCGTGTGCCTTGTCATGGAAAAGGTATCCAGTGACTGGGGACCCAGAACTTTTAATTATTTAGGTTTTTGAATTTTTAACAATTATATTTGAAGTAGACTCTGACAGACAGTATTAGACCTGAAAATACCAATTCTAATGCATTCCTGGTTTGCATGACAAGTCAAAAAAACCCAACCCCCCCCTTGCGGATGTACCACACAAAAGTGTACCTTTTGAGTTACTCATGTTTTAGTAACAGTCCCTTTTGCAAAAGTTACAAGAAGTTATTACCAACTTTCAAATTGGCAATCTCTGTTTTAAAATAACATCAAAAAGTAGTACGAGGTGCTTGATCGTGGCATTTTGGGAATATACGACCGCAGCATGTCACTTTTTGTAATATCCAACAAAATCTAATTTGTGAATTTGTGAAATTGAATAGGCCCGATTTGTCAGGAAACTACATAGTATTTGGCATGTTTTACGATAGAGGGGTCCCAAATCTTCCCGATTGTACATAAATGTGTAATATCAGTAATCAGAATGTAAATTTTGGGCCATTTTAATTAAACCAGTTTTTAATTTGGAAAGTTCTGAGCCAAGGCACACTCCAAAAGTAAATTGGGCAAGCAATGTCATTTTTAACCTCAATCCCCCTTTTCTTACTTAGCGAACGTTACATATTTTGATGGACACAATATGTCCATCAAAAGTAACATTAGCAACAAACATGATGATTTTTTACCTACTTTTTGTGAGAGGATTTGATTTTTTTGGATCGATATGATGGGTATTTTATGTCACTTATTAATATGATACATTTTTACCAACTTCCTTTTTCCAGATAAATTTTTCACACAAATACTGTTTTTCAGGCGAATGTTACATTTTGATGGACAAAAATGGGAAAATTGTGTCCATCAAAAAGTGTAACATGCACCTATCAAAAAGTTCTCATATCTTGAAAACTACTTATTGCAGCAACTTTTGCAAGGCAACTCAAATTTCTACCAGATTTTGCTTTTGTGAATTTGAAGAGTTTTCAGTAGGTAAACAACGCTACCGTGCACAAAAATTATACTGAAAAATGTGTTTTCTACATAAGGCCAAACTACTGGACCCCTCTCTCGTGAAACGTGCCATTTACATTTATTGAACAAAAATCAGTTATTTGGATGATTTTTATTTTTTTTTACAATGTTGAAATTTGTTGACATAATTACGGAACTGCCCTTTATGGCTCATGCCATTGGTAATTGGATCAAATTTGGTGAAATATTATATAAAATGACTTCCAATGACCTTTAATGACCTATAATGACCCCAAATGCGAAATACCTATAAAAGTATCTTGAAGACAATCTTTGTGTTCCAGGCTTTATTTGATACCACACAGGATAGGTTTCTGAGACAAAACAGATTTCCATTTTGACAGAAAAGCAATAGGCAAAAAAGGGGCGTGGCAGATGACCTCATTAATGATGCTCGCGATTTTTGGGCACCCCTTCTAAGTTTGCTTTGTACATCCCAAGGAATGTCTGTGCCAAGTTTCATGCTTTTGTCCAGAAGTGCACGATTTTTATGGTTATCTACTACACTAAAGGAAGTTGAATTGAGTTAGGGGGCTTTATGATTTTAAGAATCTGTGATGTTAGAGATAATTTTGGTGATAAAAAGTGCAAAGGCGGCTTTACTGGTAATAGTTAAATGGCACATAGGGCGGTGCCTATCTCCGTTTCCATAACCCTATAGGTCACGTGTCTGCCGAATGTAGTGAAAGCTACAGAAGGGGGTTAGTCTTCTAGCTCTGCATGTTAACTTTCCCTACTCCATTCTCTTAAATGCCAAGTGCCTAACGAGAAGGCAGTATGTACAATTTTTAACGTCTTTGGTATGACCCGGCAGGGGTTCGAACTCGTAACCTACCCAGATCACCTAAATTCTGTCATTCCTCTAGAACACACAACCAAATAAGGTTGAGCAACAGCTACATCCTATTCACGTAATCCATATCACGCTTCAAGAACTGAAGTGCAACGTATACATATATGCAGAATTCACCCAAAAGAGTAATGTTATTTAAAACATGTTACTTGTTTTGCAAACTTTGCTAAATGATAAAGCTATTACACTTTCCCTGGACCCATGCTAGGCAAATCCTTGGGCCTCACACACCAGGGACTTTAGGCATAAGATTGGCAATAGCTGACCTCCCGTCGGCAAACGTGTGGGCAAACGTGCTGATATCGGGTTGCCGTTTCATTGAAAAACGGCCTTGAGGTGAGACACTCTGGCTGGAAATCTAGGGCAGGCTTCTGTCAGAATTGCTGTCTCGCTAGCTTTGAGCAATGGTTCGACTTCACTGCGTCTAAAACAATGGAACCGCCGAAGCAAATCTGGCCTACAAGTGACCGAAAGTCCAGGAAAGTGTTAAAACAATCTCTTGATAGCTAAAGGGAGAAGTGTCAGAGTTGATGTACAACACCTGTGGCATTGAAATTTTGAATTTCTTAGTTCTCCAGGTAGACAAGGATGATTTTTAACCTTTCCCTGGAGATGGCTAGCGCACACATGTATTAAAAAAAAAACTGTATGATTGGGCAGACTTGATCCAGCAACTTCCATTTTACTAGCACGGCGCTTTCCAATTAAGCTAACAAGCCAGGGTTGGTAGAGGGAGCGATAGATATCATTCCTATCCGCTAGGAAAGCGATGGCCACCTTTCGGACCTAACACCTAGATGATATCTATCGCTCCTCTACCAACCCTGGCTTGTTAGCTAAATTGTTAAGAGCATCATGCTAGTAATACAGAGGTTGCCGGTTCGAGTCTGGCCAAGCGCACAGGGTTTTTATCAATACTTGTGTGCACTAACCATCTCCAGAATTATTCACCTGTTCCATTGTTGATATGGATTTAACCACATTGCACAGTGGTTCATAACAAATTAAGAACTTTGCACCTGATGCGCCCACATTGAGGCAGGTTTACAGGCCATGCAATGTGTGCACTTGTACGTGAAATGTGCTATCCGTTTTGTTCAATTGATCCATGAACAATAAAATCCTACATTCCAAGTATAAGCACACAGCTCACACATGGTATCAAAATGTGCCCATTTTTATCACATTTAAGTAGCTTAAGCCACCATCGTGAAGTAAAAAAAATGTGGCTGCATCGTTGTTCAATCCTGATAAGCCACTGTGCAACATGTTGGCCCTCTGTTCTAAAGCAAACATGCCTAAAATAACCAGTCAGGCCAATGACAGCCTGCAACATTGGGATTCTTGTATTTTGCAATATCATGCGCCACCAACACGTTTTTCTTGCCAGTCACATTTTGACCGCAAAGGTCGAAATCAGCGTCCCAGTAACCATTGGATTAACACACAAATTGTGATATGTTATGCTGAAAAAAGCTCAACCATTACTCAACGAGTCTGTGCACATGTTCGATAGAAAGAAAACAGGTTTCATTATTGTAAATAGCTGTTGCGGTGTGCATTTGCACGCAAAACAGCCTAATCATATTGACAAATCAAATACACAGTGACATGTTCATGTATAATATTTATATTTACAAAGGCCCTGGCTGTTGACTTTTCCCCATGGGGGAACCATCACCTCTAGGCAATCGTTGGCAGCGCTCCATATTGGAAAATGTGAGAATTGACATATATATTGATGCAGAATTTGTTGCCTTATTTTATATCGGACTATTATGACAATTTCGCTGATTTGAGTCGTTTATGTCATGTTTTGAGTCTTGCTTCCATTGGGTTAAACTCTGTCACACGACATTGAATAAGTCAACAATTCTTTGGTTTAGAACAGTCCCAGGGCAATGGTGTACTAGATTCCACACCACTAAAAAGATCTGGTCTGGCACCCTCTGGCTGAATTGTGTTAAAAGCAAGAGTAAAAACAAGTGACACTTCCAAGTAAAAAAATAATTAAAACTACAACTTTTGGGGTGCGGTAATTTTTTGTGTGGAACAATTTCTAAGATACAAACCAACAAGCTTTTGAAATCAGAAGTCTGGAGGCTTTCTTCTGAGTACTTATAGTGCTTTTTTGAACCACTTTCCCACAGGAATCTTTGGACAAGAAACCTTAGTTTGAGAGGAACTCACAAATGTGGGCAAGCCGATTTATGGCATAAGAGCCGAGTCTTTCAGTACACTATTGGAATTTTAGTATGTACCTTGAGTCTGACACCTTGAATTGACATCAGGCTAGCCTGGCACAGCCAGCTTTAGTAAAGGTAGGCTAGTTATAGTGTAAGTGTGCCATGTTTATGTAAGAGACTGTGATAATCATAGACATGGAGGTAAGCTTTTGTGTATGAGGTACAGGAAACAAATATTGACTACTCCAGATCAATATTTTTTTTAGGAATCGTGAAATCTATAGATGATGTGATCTATGTCGCATGTTGACATTCTGGACACCCTCTGTTGTATTTTGGCAGACAAAATATTACAGCAGCTTCTTTGCCAGACCACATAAAATCTGGTCATAAATTACTTGCAGAATTCGAACCTTTCCTGATTGAAATTGGACACAATATGCAGCTGGTAGCATTAGCAAGCATGCTTAACAAAAATGTTGTATAGGGACTTTGCTCGTCAGTTTTCAGACTTTCTCTCTTAAACCAACAGTGGGTGCCACAAGCATAAACAAATGTCACTTCATCTATAGGCCCTTGGTAATGTTGAGACTGTAGGCCTACTACTTTCCCAAAACTGTAGGCCTACCTACTTTTTTCCCCCAAGGACCAAAGGCTCTTGGTCATTTCAATAGATTTCACTACTCCCCTCATGAGCAATCAATATTTGTATAATGTCACACTCAGAGGCAGTCAGTATTTGAAGAGTTCATTTCCAAAAGGGTCTAAATCCACTTTTCATAGTTCTGGGAAAATCACCTTTCTTTAAATAACTACATTGCACTGTATCAATTCACACAATTTTGTTGTCAATGAACGATTCCACATTTAGAGGCCAAAAAACATGTTATATTTACTCTCTGATTTTTACAGGGTTTTCAATGTAATTCTATAAACATGATCTCAAAAAAATGATTTGCTTTAAGGGAATCTCAGGTGGAGATGACAATCAAAAAACTTGCATCGAAATTGCTTCTAAACTCAAGTTATGCCACTTAGTTTTCAAGATGGCCACCAATTTTGGAGTATTTTTAGCAAAACCACTTATTGTTTGAAGAATTTCCAACACCATATCGCTTTAAAAATTTTTTGGGGGGTTAACTTTGCTAAGACTGATACTAACAACAATTTCATGGAAAAAAGTTGATCTTTTTGTTTTTACTTTAAGAAATTATCAACTTTTTTGAAAAATCCCAACTTTTCCAGAAAAATGACGAAACCCAAAATTGGTAACCGGAGATCTTGAAACTGGAAGGTGTCAGAATGTGTGTTTTATAATCTAGTAATAATAACTCAATTTCAACCAAAAATGGATTTAGGCCCTTTGAAATCAACCCTTCATTTGTATAATATCACTTACTTTGGGTCCATTTGTATCTATGAGCTCTACGCAAGGCTGTGATGTTTGGTTATAGCTGACTATCCGTGCCATCAATGGTTTCCACTGAGCAAGTAATGTACTGTTCTTCAAAGAAATCACAGCTTCTCTGACCCTCCTCACCTAAAAGGATTATCATCACCTAGCATGGTTATTTTCGGAGAAATAAGACAAAGGAAAATATTTGTGACGTTTGCTATTTAACAAAATTTCCACCTACACCACTTGAGGAGTTTTGGCTCATTAACAATAATTTCTACCATATCAAGGGCCCACCATAGGAACTAGAATTTTGCAGTTGTCTCGTCTTTTACCTTGCTATATTCAAAGATATAAGCTGTGAGCCGCTCCATGAACCTTTGACCTTGGCATATATCCTTTGACCTCTCAATATATGAAGAATCCCTTGGTGCACATAAGGACAATTTGTTCCAAGTTGAACTTCAACTTTTCAATTGAGTCAAATTTTACATTTTTAGCCTATTTTTCAACGTGACCTCACATACCTTTGACCTGGGCATATGACCTTTGACCTCATCACATATGAGGATCCCATGGTGCACCTATGACACATGTTTGGTTCCAATTGCAACTTCAACTTTTCATTGAGGTCAATTTAAAAACAACAAAGTAACACAAATTTTAAAAAAAACTTATTTAAATTATTTTAACATACATACACACTCACAACTGGTTGCTAAGTGGTCCTCCCAGATAAGCTGGTGGCCCACAATACAAGGTAAGCAAAATATGGCACCAGCCTGAACCTACTTTTCTAAAAGGTCCTCAATTCCACAAATTTACAAAATGCACAACAAGTTGGGTACTTTTTTGACAAAGTTGGACTCTTTTGACCAAAAGTGGGTATTCTTTTGAACAAAGTTTAGGTACTTTTTTGCAGTCTGGGGAGGCCATCCTTTTTTTTGAGTCCTATCACACAGAATATCCATGCTCTCAATCCTCATTCACCTGTCCCAACCCGCCTAGCTAGAAAATTTTCAAAATGCTACCTCCATTTGGTCGTACACATAGTTTTGTGTAGGATTACAAGAACAATTATTCATAATAATCGACCAGAGGGTGTATTGAAGTCAATCCCACAATGCACCAGTGTTGGGAAATTTCACCTCAAGGTCATGTGATCTCAGAAAAATCCGTTCTAACACATTTTAAAACCACACTTTAACACGCCTTCAACCTACAAAGTGTTAGGACTTAATTTTTGGCGTGATCATGAAATGTGGTTCTTAAACTTCTTGAACACACTTTATCCCCAAGTACTGACCTATGTTTGTACAGTACAATATAAGCACATTGCAAGGCATTGTGGGAATTGGTTCAAACACCCTCTGGATTAGACTTACCTTTAGGGACAGCACCTGACAAGGAGCCTCTATGGCCTGAAAAGGCATGCAAAGTATCACCCCTGTGAACAAACAAATTACATACATGTTGTAAAAGTCTGAACCCAAATTGGGGACACCCAACACTGTGTGGTCAATTTTGACTGAGTTTTATTTTCTGGTAAATTTGCCATTCTCAGGTGATTTCAGAGAAGCAAGCAGAACTAATTGGTTCCTCCGCATGTTGCAATCACTATATTGGCAGATACGTAGGCCATATTGATATGTCAAATCCAATCCCCCCCCCCCCCCGAACTGCTGAATAAGCCCCTTAATGCATTGATTCTACAATGCACTGTTCAGATCAAGACTGACCCCCTTGTAATGACTTGCAACTTGCAAAAACAATACTGTCAAATTTGCAGTATTTTACTTGGCAGCCATTTGCCAACAAATTACAGTTTTATAAATTACAGTATACTGTAAAAAAATAAATGACAACATATAATGCAAGAGACTGTGAAGTGTAGAGAAAATTGTTAAATCATGTATAAGCACTGACGAAAAAAAACCATAACATAGGCCTATCCACAATATAAACACATTTTTATGGTGCAGATACCTCTAAAATTTACAGTATGTTTTGTGTAGAGTAAACCAATTATGACAAATTGCGAGATGTTATAAAACCTATTTCACTTTTAAAATGTTTATATGGCGCTTACAGAAAACAGCACCTACAAATTAATTATGCAACAATGACTACAAAATAATAATAATAATAACGGACATTTGTAAAGTGCCCAGACTCGGCTGAAGGTTTGCTCGCTGTGCCATTGCCTAAAGTGTAATTCCCAAGACGATTCTTCAACCATGTGGACCAAAGCTTCAATTAGCTGGACGAGGGATGATACTACCAAGGAAAATATCGATAGAATTTTTGGACTGAAAAAAGGCCACCACAAAAAATAATTATGTTAACCTATCCATTGACGCTGACATTACCATCCATGTTACACAGACTGCCCCTGATTACATTTACCTTACTGTATCGCTGAAAGGTGTATATACATAGACCCAATGGGATTTAACCCCAAGATCTTATGCGGAAAATCCTAACAGATCTTATTAATGCAGGAAGTTGAAAGAAAGTAAATAAAAAATAAAGTGGCCTGTCTGCAATGATGGTAACTAGCCACACTACATTGATTTTCAAAGATTAAGCTTTGTGATTCCATTCACGTTGGCCGCTTTCAACAGGTCACCCCCCCCCCCCACCACCCCCGATTTTCAAAGCCTTTTCATTTCACTACTACGCCTAAATGGTTCAATTCTCGGCTCTTTTGAAATCTGAACATTCAAATAGCTGCCTCATTAATTCAAAAAGTATTCAGGAATTGGTGGTTGAAAGGTTTTTGCACAAGGCGGCAGCTTATATTACTTACAAGACACTATACCAGTTCAGATTATAAATGACGAAGGTTGGCACAAAAGTGAAGATTTTGGACAAATGGTAAAATTACCTGAAGACAGTACATCCTTACTTTGATATATCCCTGCCCCACCCAGCACCAAAGATCGCCTCTTCAGGAAACGTACCATAATTATTATCGTGCATCAGGAATTGTGGACATACCGCATTCATAATTAAGGAAAACTTATTTTTCAACCATCAGGAAATAAGTAATGTTTTCAGGAGGCGCCACTAAAGAGGAAAAATTAATGATCCCAAACATAACAAAAAGCTAATAACATACATCCTGTGGGTGGCCAAATATATTTTTAAGGGTATC
>JAMKCH010035301.1:0-28694 GCA_023653785.1 Ophioderma brevispina | reverse complement strand
TGGTCGTCCTGCGATAATCAGCAAACACAAATCGTGCTCCTGCTCTCTGAACTTGCTCGAGCTTGTCCACTAAAGTTGTTGTGTGTGGGTTCCAAGTGTCTGATGCATATTCGAGGCGCGGACGAACGAGGGACTCATAGGCCTTCTTCTTGACGTCTTTTGAGCAAGGAGTTAATGTTCTGCGTAGGAGGCCCAAAGTGCTGTTAGATTTTTTGATGATGTGTTGACAATGAGTGTTCCAGCGGAGATCATTTGCAATGGATATGCCAAGATAATCGTGCTGATCAACAATAGCAAGCTGTTGGCCAATCCTCCAGCATTTTCCATCTGGTGTTTGATCTCGCTTCTCTTGACCAAGCTGATGTCTTTATGTACCCTGTAATGTCATCTCTCCCACGCCTTTTCTGTCTTCATCTTCTCCTTTTCCCTTTTCTTGGCTGCTATTCTGTAAGTCTTTTCGTCCACCCGTTGTCGTGTGTTCTGGATACATACCCGATCGATCTCTGCTTCCGTTCTTTTCTCTTCTGAAAAATGTCTTTCACCTGTGTTAATTGCTAATTTCAGTGTGGCGAACTCTGGGAGATTAAGCTTTTTTCTTTTCAATTGCTCTTTTGGGTGTTATCAGTTTAAGTTCCATTTCCGTAGCTGTTGACAATGTAATAAATCGTGGTTGTCAGCACACAATGATCATACACTCTCCTCCTTATGGACATAGGGATGTTCTTATCTGTCAACAAATTTTTGTGCATTCCAAAGCATCTCTATCCTGCCTTTATCAAGTGAGGACTTCTTCAGCTGTGTTGGTCCATTTTCAGTGTTTGTCCCAGGTATTTAGAACTTCCAACTTTCTCAATTGGGTGATCCTCTACTGCAATTGTGTTCGTTGTCTCATTATTGGTCATGAACTTTGTTTTACCTTTGTGTATATGTAATCCAACCTATTTACTTTCTCTATTCATGCTATTCAGCTGAATTTGCAGATCCTTTGCAGAGCTAGTTGTCAAAGCGACGTCATCTACAAATCTTAGGTCTGTTAACATCTCTACACCAATGTGGATGATTTTTCTTGTAGGTTGGATTTTTAAAAATATTTCTTCTATTGCTGCTGTGAATATCTTCGGAGATAATGTATCTCCCTGCGTAAGTCCTCTCTCTATTTTCACCTCTTTGGAGACATCATTACCTATGTGTATTCTAGCTATGGTGTGATATAAATGTCTATAAGTATTGCTATATATCCTTCCTGTACCCCAGTCTTTCTCAGTGCTTCAAACATATCTTCATGATCTATGTAATCAAATGCCTTCTGGTAGTCTACGAATCCAAGACAGAGATCAAGTTGATATTCATTTGACTTTTCAATTAGTTTATTTATAGCCAATAGATGGTCTGTGGTGGATAAACCCTCTCTAAAACCTGCTTGTTCTCATAACTGATGCTGGTCCAAGGTATCTTCCAGTCGAAAATCTTGTATGTGGGCCTATGTAACAGAAGGCTGATTGGGCGATAGTCCTTAATATCTGCCTTTTCTTCCTTTTTTGCGAAGCAGGATGATTTTGGCCTCTTTCCACATTTTTGATATTTTCTTTGTTACCATTGAGAAATTTTAGAGAAAGTGGCGTAGTCTAGCGGTTAGCAAGCTTACATCTAGAGCAAAGGGTCCTCAGTTGTAATCTCAGTGGACCACTGGCTGGATTTAATTCGAGAACCCAATTTGGCATTTAATTTGGATAATAGATATTGTTTAAAACCTGAATACCCACTCTCTCCATGGGTATTGAAGGGCAAAGAACCATTGAAAGTTGCACTGTGTTCCCTGCGGTTGTGTTTCGTTATAGGTGTTTGAATTGTTGCAGTATGCGCTGTTAAGCTGCTGCCTCTAAGTTACATTGTAGTCCGTCTAGTAATGATTAAGTTCAGTGGCGGATCTGTGAACTGTTTTATTTTGGTGAGGGCAAAAGCGGCGGCGTCAGCGCAGCAGGGCGGGGGGCTGAGGGGGGATGGTGGCCCCTCAGATGTTGAAATTTTTTTTTATTTTGAGTCAATTGGTGCATTTGGGGCATAGTTGCCAAATCGATTGGAAATTTGTTATTTAATTTGAAATATGAGTACCGTGGAAAGCAACATGGTAAAAGTCTGTGTTAATGTTAATCAACCTAAAGGTTGTCTTAAGGTGCAAGGAGAGATTTTAAGGCATTCAAATATTGTGTAATAATAGTTAATTTCTTACAGATTAGACACTCAATAAATTTCTTACTGTATTTGGCTACCAGAATGTTTTAAAAGAGAGGAAAGAGGGGATTTGATTTGAGTATATGCATATGTAACAAATAGGCTGATCGTATTTGTCCTATACCGAACATAGAAATTCACAATTTGGTACCAAAGAAAAATTCTTCAACTTAATCCTTTCAGAGGAATATTTTTAGATGTATAAGCTTTACGTCAGGGCAAAAATCAGTTAGAGTTTTATTTTTTTAGGGACGCATGATATGTGAAATCTCTCGGTTGCACCTTTAAGGGCGCTAGGACTACACACAATAACATTTCTATAAAAAAGTTGTAGTGTAGGGCCTACATACATAATGCCCTCTCAATCTTTAGTGATTAAGATTGTAAGTAAACAGCATAAAACTCAGAATCTCACTAATAAGTATTGTATGAAGCACACAGCTACTTGGTACTTGTATCCACACTTAAGTGCTGGTTTAAATTGAACTATTTGAATCAATGGGGGCAAGGGCAAATTGTTTCACTATGAGAGCATTGAAACATCATTCATCAATTTTGTATATACCACAGATTCAGTGGCTAGTGAATAAACACAAGGCCAAAGAGGGACTCCAATAGATCATGATTACAAGAACAGTTGGCCAGGTTGATGAGTCATGTGCAGGATATATGTACAAAATTTCCAAAGGGCAACTGAGAAGAAATGCCACCTGCACCAGTCTTCTGTCGCAATAGCATTATAGAGGAGAGGGAACAAAACCATTTGTGGTATAGTGAATGTGCAACATGTATAGTAAAAAGAGTTTGATTCACAAGAATGGGTGTATGGTATATTCTACAATAGACAAATCCGACCAGCCAAATGAGTCAGAATTGATCCGCCATACTGGGGGGCCTCCAACCCAAAAACCTACACAAATTTTTGTACGTCGATACCACGCTGATAAGAAATTCAAAAGCTATACAATCTATCTGCACATTTGGGTGAATTCATTCAAGCAGGATGCACCCAGCTATGGCTGCAGTGAGGTGTTGGAATTTGCGAAATCGGATTGTGTATAGGGCATCGTTTTATGAGGGCCTAGGCCCCCCTTACAGTGAGCCAGAAGTGACAGCATATTTGGCATTGAGCACCATTTACTTGCATGCTTTGTGCAGTAGTTGCTAGTGTGCTTCTGATAGACATTGAAGTGCAATATTTGATGGCTGAATGAAAACAGTTATAAAACACAAAAATGTAGAACATAAATACAGTTATTTTCCACAGGTTAAAATTATGATATTTGGAGGGAATCTATCTTTGGAAAATTTGGTGGGGCAGTGCCCCTCTGCCCCGTATGCACCAGCCATCCATGATTAAGGTTGTAATTGTATCTAGCAATTTGGCCTTTATACAGGCAACGATTTTTTGAGAAGTGTAAAACTTCGTGGAGCTGTAGATTGCCTCATACCACCAGTGTAGGATGTAATGGTGATTCCATCGATGCTGGAGCTGTGTTTTCCTTATTGTGTTCTATGGCCTTCTCAACCTCCGTCTGTATATAGAGGCACTTCCTCATTATATCTAATGTTTATGCTTTGTCGATTGGGGTTGTGTGTGCTGTAAAGTTCTGGTAAAACTCTGCACGTATTCTAGTATGTCTGATTTGTCATTTATTGTTCATCTTATGTGGAGTTGTTGATTCAAAGACCCCAAAGAAGTTAGGAACGCAACATGTCTAAATACCCCCATTAAGTTACAAAATCATTGGTCTATGCACACAAACATAAAATGATATCAGAGTCCGTTTTTTCTGCAATTTTGGATACCCTTCTTGCTAGTCTCATTGCCTAGTATCCAAGTCTGAGGTCCTCCATTCTTTGGCATTTCAAAAAGGGGTTCCTCAGCCTTCAGTTGGAATGCCTCTTTCTTTTCGTTCAAGTCTGTGGTGTTGTGTTTTCTTCCTTTGTGGTATGAAGTAGATGCAGAATGTGATGACGATTTTTGCCCCACCATGCGATGGTCACTTTCCTTCCGTTCAATCTTGTACTCCCCCTGAATTTATGCTATTCTCCAATTTAAGTTTTCATATCTCCCTCTCGCTACATTTTGTCGTATCCCCTCAACGCTCCCTCTCCTCACTCAATAAGAAAGAATGGAGACAATTGAGATAAAGGGTCTCACGACCAACAATTTATTTCAAGGTTACTTAACCACACGCCTTATATCTGGTATGGGAAAAATTACCACGGAACTGGTTTAAGTTGATGCAAAAAACTCCTTTGATATGTTAACAGTGTGGTAAAAAAAACCCCTTAACCATGCAGAATAAAAAAATAATTAAAATAGTAAGGAATTGTTTTTGCTCAAACCTTTGCTATGGTATAATGAAGGATAAACAGGCTTTCAGAAACAACGTTTATTTGGTTCATTGGACTTTGGAGATAGAAAGTACGCCTAGTTTTGCTGAGAGACTTAAAAATCCTGTTTGGCCGATTTTGAGCCAAACAAAGATGCATCGTTTACATAGAGTAACATGGTCTTCAGCAGTGATTTGAATACAAACATTTAACACCAAATTATTGTTAAAGGGGGATGGCCGATTTAAAGATATAGGCCTAAAGTTTTTCATCTTAATAGATTGGCCTTCACTCCAAAACCCCATCTGTAAAGTTTCGCGCCGATATTTCAATCCGTTTTGATGCGAGAGCTAAAAACATGATTTTGTAAGCCCATAGAGTACTGTGTAAAATTAATATTGGTCGACCAAAATGGGGTACATTTTCGCTCATAACTTCCAAACCAAACATCCTTTGGCTCTAAGATTTCACAGGGTAAATGAGAAAAATAGCAGCTTTGTTCTGATACCAAAATGTTGACCACTTCCGGTAATATCTGGGGTTTCTGGGGACGAGGCTATTAGCGATCGGGCCATGGACCTTTAAACAATAGAAGGTGGGAGAGTAATTGAAGGATTATAAAAATGATATCCCAGAGATTACAAAAGAAAATGCTAAGTGAAAACATGTTCAATTTCCCAAATAAGAAAGTCAAGATAGCTGGTGTAAGACCACAGTTTACTTTGGTTCAGCAATATTTCATCGTTTTAACCTACAACAAAACTTGGTAGCAAAAGTGAAACCATAGAAAGTTTTGTTGTTCCGCTTGAAAAAACAGCACTGCAATATTGAATTTTAAGTTTTAATTCAAATTTATTTACAGAAAACGTCAGCTTTAGTTCTTCTTGCAATTTATGGACGCTGAGTATACTGTATTTGTGCAAAATAATTACCTTAGAGATGTAAAACAAAAATCTCTGAGCATTTTCATTATGTTCATGAACTGAGACATTGATATGAGTGATTTTCAATAGCTGACTCTTTATGATTGAACAATGGTAATTTAATTTTTTGAAGATATTTTACTTATAATTATGTTACACAATAGACCATTTTATTCAAACTGATATGGTTTTGTCGAGAAAAAATCGATACCATCTGAAATTGCATGTGTGAATTGTCTTTGCTATAATGTGTTATGGTATACGTCGGTGTCAGTCTCTCCGCATTGTATGGCTAAAATCGGCCAAACTGAATTTTTAGGTCTCTCCGCAAAATTGACATAGTTTCTGAACCCAAAGTCCGAAAGACACCAAATAAAAATCTTCTGATAGCCTGTTTATCTCTGTAAACAAGCAAAGCAAACATTGAAGCAAAAATAACGTTTAACCTTTGAAGAAAAAAATCTTTCCTGAATGTAGGGTTTTTATTGACTCACACTGTATATCTATGTATCTATGTATACTACTTTATCCTTAGACTTTTGATCCTCAAGTTAGTTCTTACCAAAAGAGAGATAAAATTTATAGTCAAAACATCTGGTTTTGACATTGAATTTGAGCTTAGTAAAACAAGGGATCAAAGTTCTACACAAAAATGTCCATTGGCTACTGTTCCAACGAAGATTCGATGCACGAAACTATTAGCTGCTTCGATCAGATAAAGGGAGCACAACATCATGTCAACACTAACTCGCTTTTCCTCGTTTGAGGGATTGGAAGATAGTTTCGTTAAGTTCTTTGGAGCCTGAATTCAATTGAAAATGGTATATGATAAAAGTAAAAACTATAGCTTGATCATAAACCAAGATTATCATCAAAATATTGAAATTAGATTCTGTGTGGAAACTAGACCTTCTACATCCAGCCCTGGGCGTATATATAATTATATGTCGGGTCAAAAAGTGTATTTTATTTCCAATTGAAAGTATAGGCCTATGTTATTTTTAAAATTGAATGGGGAATCTTTTTCACTCATCAACAATAAACCCATCCCTCTTGATGTCATCAATAAAACAGAAAGTCCGTCGATCTCATCCATCACTAGCGGAGTTTTTCCAAGTCACTTATCTCGTCATTTTTTCTAAGTCGTCACCCTTATTCTCGTCCCTTGTCACTTATCTCGTCATTTTATTCTAAGTCTCATCGTACCTCGTCACTTGTCACTCTTATCTCGTCATTTTGTGTCTAAGTCGTCCTCCTATCTCGCTCTCGTCACTTACCTTGTCACTTATCTCGTCTTCTCGTCAATATCGTCTCCTCGTCATGTCCCTTCAGAGCCACTTTAGAATGCCTATATTGAGACGATTTCTCATACAAATGGGGGTGATGAACGTAGAAAGCACAGCATAAGGGAAATTACACACATTGGTCACTGGGGAATGAAACTTAATCCACGGCTTTGGACTTGCTGCTACTGGCTCTAAAGAAACCATACCATGGTCAAAAATCGTATTCCCCCAACCACACATTACCGAGGAATGTTGCACGGGCTAATTCAATATGTCAGAATTTGTAATTGTAAATATAAGAAAACGTTCGCAACTTAATTTTAAAAAAAGATTATTCTTTTTCATCACACTAAGAATTCAGTTTAAAACATTCCAGTTTTACAAAAGTAATCCTCATCCTATAAGCTGAACAGGAGCGATCCATCACCCCATGTTTATTCGTTATTCTTGATCCCAAATTTTTTTGGGCGTTTAACTTACTTTGCACTTGGTAGAATTGACTTGGAGGGCAAAGTGCACTCAACTATGCACTGGCTTGACCTTCAACTTGAAATATGCGTTAACATGGTTAATGGGGACGAGTACTTAGGTCTACCAATCGTACCTTGTCTCTATTTTCCTACATTAGGGTCACAAAATTATAAACATACACACACGCACGCACGGACGCATGTATGCACACACAAACCCACACAAACATACACACTCGCGCTAACAAACACACACGGAGTTTTTTGAGGGGGCAGAGGATGTATTGAGTCCATCCCACAATGCACCATTTTGGGGGAATTTCACCTTAATATAAAGGTCAAGTGATCGCACAAATATTCTCTTAACGCATAGAAAACTGACTTTTATACTTATTTAAGCCCACAAAGTGCTAGTACTTTATGATCATGAAATGTTTTGTGGTCCTATATGTACACTGCAATGCATTATGGGATTGGTTCAAAACACCATCGGGGGGACCTTGACTTGCGGGGAATCTTACACAGTTTTTGACACCACAGAATATATATACTGTTATATAATTTTCAAATGACAGTCTGGGGAAGTGTTTTTTTTTCACTTGTTGGTGTCAAAATGAACCACTTTTGTTTCAACCCCCCTTTCACACTATCAAACCTGAGATTTTGATGGCATTGAAAAGCTTGTATTTTTGTAATCTCAGCTGCAAAGTATTTTGACTAGCTTCTTTTAGTGGGGGACTGTAGTGAACAGATCTTACACTACAGTCCCTTGCTATTTCTTGTTCCGATGCTACAGGCTAAAGTATGGTTTGTTTACGGTGACCAGAAAATAGTTTGTAGAGTAACCTATGGGTTATTGTAACACACACACACACACAATTACCGCTCACGTTAAAATGGTAATTAAAAAAATGGTTCGCACATTTTCATCCTCAGCAACTCCGATATAAGATTTTGAATCAAAATAATTGAATAGAATAAGCAATTCAAATAATTATAGCACAATATGCCCAAATTTATACCATCTTGTATTTTTCTCAAGAAAGTTCAATGACGTAGGATTAGGAGAAAATCCAGCGATCTATTCGCCCTGTGACTTAGGGTTAGGAAAGAGCCCAGTGATCTACTCGCCCTGTGACTTAGGGTTAGGAAAGAGCCCGGTGATCTACTCGCCCTGTGACTTAGGGTTAGGAAAGAGCCCAGTGATTTACTCGCTCCAGTGACTTAGGGTTAGGAGAAAGCCCTGTGATCTACTCGCCTCTGTGACTTATGGTTAGGGGTAGAATTAGGGTTAATCCTAAATGTAAACCCTATCCACCCTAAACCTAAACCCTAACCCTAAACCTAGGCTATCTCCAACTCTAACCCAAAAGCTAACCTTAAACCCTAACCCGGCAAAATGAGGATATAACAACGATTCTAACCGCGGACGCCCCCGCTTCTTGTGTGTCCACGTTTATAAGCTACTTTCTCATGTGTGCGTCTGCGGTTTACCGGTAATTACAAGCGCGCACGCGCGCGCGCGCGCACACACACACACACACACACATACTCACACACACACCTACTTACAAAAGCTACATTGTGGGTTTTTTACTAAAAAAATCTCTTAAAAAGTCACTTTTTTGTACTTTTTTAAGAAAAACACACTATTTCAAAACTATAACGAATTTCAAACTATATAGTAACGAATTTTTCTCTTAAAAAGACACTTTTTAGACATTTTTAAAGAATTTTTAAAGAACCCCACAACGTCAAATAACCCCACAACGTATCATTTCTACCAATGAACAACCCCACAACGTTACTTTAGTAAGTACACACATACACACACACACATACACACTTCACCTACAAACAAACGTGTCAGTACTATTAGCTACTATTGTTCTTAAATATTTCGGGGAATATTTCTAGCATCACTTACTCCCAGAATTCCAATGAAGGCCTCACCGTGGCATTGCCAGTAGCATTAGCATCTAGCGTCACATTAGCATCACCGGCCTTGCTGATAGCACAGTTTTCAGTGTTCCAACGATTATCACATCCACTCCATGGCATGACCTTGTTGAAGGATGCGAAGAGATAGAATATTGTGTATGCTATGATCATGTTGTAATATATACACACTATGCCTGTTAGCACACACATAGCGATGCCAAGACCTGAAGAACAATGATTAACATACAGTTAGCATATAATTAGCAAAACATTGTTAATATATTCAAAAGTTCAAACCAAAAAATATTGAATGGCGCAGTTTCTTCTAATTATAATGGGTGTTTTAAGTTATTTTTAACAGGTTCAACTTTACTTTGGCAACCTCAAATATGACCACCAAACAGATAAAACAATTTTATTGGATAGTATGAACTACCTATATTTTTTTCTGTTTGGTGACTATATCTTTTTCAGATAACTTTATCATGATTAACAAATAGTTGAATCACAGTAATCGGTATTTTAAAGTAGGGATGGCCAAACATAATGTGTTTTAGAATTGTCCAATATATACGGACACACTTTGTTTTTATTTGTTCCTAAAAATCAATGAAACACGTTATCTTATTGTCAATAGGGAATCGTACAAACAATTCAACACAAATAATAATAATAACAATAACAATTATGAATAGCATTTTTGTTTCCTGTTTCTTTTGCTTCCCCAAAAGGTAGTCATTTTTTAAATATCTAGAAAAGTTTACATACAATTATTTAAAATACAGGGTGACCCAATAAAAACTTTACCCAAATGAAAGTGATATTTTTCCACTTTTTTTTAATTTGATATCTGAGGATTTTATTTTATCATATAAAGAATGGGTAATTGAGCATCTTGTATAAAAAAATGTTCACTTTGGTTGAGTGGTTCTCAAGATATGGTCAACTGAACAATAAGTCAGCAAAACAGACTTGTCCACGGAGCATCATATTTCTTAGGCACATAAGTACACATAAATTGTTTTGGCAACCGGGCTTTTTAAATCTGAAATCATAGCATGCAGTGGACCTTTTAAAACCATTCGTTGGGGGTAAAAAAGCGCAAAACACCTATTTTTGGCCTATTTTAGCGCTTTTTAAGGCGTTTTTAGGAACTTTTTGGAATTGGGGGGGGGGCGAGCTACCACCTGGTTACGGGCATGTTAGCCGCCAAATGCAAGGCACACCTTCGAGGTGACTATTGATATGATTAACCCGCCAAATGTAAGGCACACCTTCGAGGTGACGTATTGATATGATTAGCCGCCAAATTTAAGGCATACCTTGGAGGTGACGTAGATTACCCGTCAAATGTAAGTCACCTTCGAGGTGACGTATTGATATGATTAGCCGCCAAATATAAGCACACCATCGAGGTGACGTATTGATATGATTAGCCGCCAAATGTAAGACATACCCTGGAGATGACGTACTGATGATTTCAATGATAATTACTACGGGAACCAACACTTTTGTTAGAAGCTACGCATGAGTGAAGTGGGTGACTTCTTACCTTTAAATAAAGGTGAAATGCTCCAGATACCAATGCAGCCTTTGCTAGCAAACTGGCCGAAACCCAATTCCAGAGCAAACAGTGGAAGGCCAGCAAACGCCAACATAATGACGTATGGAATAAGAAAGGCACCTGTGTATGAGAAAACCCAAGTTCGGTCAGAAGTAATGTTATTTGTTATATAGTATCTTCAATGTTGTGATAAAATATTACTTTATTTCTGTTTGTAAGCAGAGAAAAGATTCCTAGCAGGAAAAGTACCTTATTTAATTATGCAGGAGAAAATCCGAATTCCCCTAATTATAATAAGTGATGCAACGTGTTCAGAGACTACCATAAATAGCTTGAGATTTTCCAGGTATAGAGAAAGTTAAATATTACAACATGTAGGTAGTTTCCAATGGTGTCATTTGTGTGAGATCCAATTGGACAATGTTGGGCTATGTTTATGCATGATGCTGCTGTAACCTACTTTTTAGATGTTGGTGGTTAGAAAAAACTTCTTTTCTGTGAGGAAGAGGGCCAGTAGTTTGGTGTGCAGAGTTGGTACATCTGAGCAGTGTTACTACATAATTTATAGTGGTATATTTTTATATCACATCGGAGCTTTAGAGCTATTTGTCTGCTGTCATTTTCGAAGCCAAAAGAGCTTCAATTTTGGAATAATAAGGGATTCCTGTTTGTGGTATTAAGGCATTAAAATGGTATTAAGGGGTTTGGAGCGAGATAGAATTCGCATATAGAATTTCTTTATATTTTGATATATGGTTTTTCATCTATGCTGATAACATTTTTAAAATAAAAAATGGGGGTTTCAGTCTTACTTTTTGAGAAAAAATCGTTCCAAAAAAGGTATTTTTTGACAGTTTTACTGTAGTGTACTATGGAGAAATTACAAAACTGTCGACAAAATTCTTCATAAGTAACAAAATCTTCTATAGAAAATTTTCGTTTTCACATATGTATATGCCCGGGGAGAGCTTTTTGAAAATACCGAAATAAAGAAATATGGTTCCGTCTACTTTTTTAATAATTTAGACAAACGGAGTAAATTCTGGGAAATTCGCAGCAATCTTTGCTTTACTTGCGGTTCATACACGTTCAGAGGGCAACGGACTAAGCAGCTCGGTGGAAATCACCGCGCGTGAGGACTTTGGCTTGTCACCGCTTGGACGCGCTATTAAATTGTAATCGCACTGTTTATTATCGCTATTCGGTTGTTCTGTTGTAGTATTTCGTTTACAAATTATCTATTTCCCGTATTTCGGACTCCTTTTTTTGATTGTTTTATATTTGAAAAGTCAATTTTTGATCATATCTATGCTTTATTTTCATTATTAAAACTTCTATTCTTTTTCCTTCTTCTTTTTCCATGATCATATAATTGTTTCATTTTCTCAGACACACGGACCACAAAAAGTGAATAAAGGGTAGTACATTAAAGAGCGTTTCAATGCCATGATATCCGTGATTTCAAATTTGGTTCATATTCACAGTAAGGAATCAAGCGTCATTTAATGATTCGCATCTTGGTACAAAGTTATAATTTGTTAAATCATTTTGTAAGGTTTTTATTTTTTTTATTCTTTTTGTATTTTAAATATTGTAATAAAGAGAACATTTGAATTTTTGACATTAATTGCGGCCTTCATTATAGCCTTATCTTAAAATGTCCGCACGTTAAATTTTGCGTTGGATGAGCACGCTGAGAAATTGTCGCTTCATGCTTAACAACCTAGTCTTGGCAAGTCCTTAGGTACCCCATTAATTACAGATCTCGCTCCAACCCCCTTAAAAGGGACGGTAGGGATAGAAACCGACAGGATATAGCAAAGAGGGAAATATAGATAGAGATGGGCAAACGTTACGAATCTTAGAAATTCATTGTCTCGCATGTTCGCCGACCACAAAGAAAACATAGAGTAACAACAATAGAAAGCAATGGCTGCATCCGCTTCTTCCACATACTGTGGGTGGCCGTTTGCATATACAACTAATCGGTATAGTGATTACAAAAATTGATGATGTGTCTAGAGGGGTTGCCAGGTTATTATGTATAATGTGTAATAATAGTGCACCTGGATTTCATTGTGCTCAGATACTCTTTTTTTCTCATAAGGCAACGCGGCGCTTAGGTGTAAAGAGTATTCATGAGGCGTTTTATTGAAACAAGACTGACTGGACGTGTCTTCTTCGTTGTGACGGCCAGGTAGGACAAAATTTAAACCACCCAATAGCCCCAACCATCCACAAACAACTTATTATTTTGGCGGGTTCTTATGATCAAAATCTGACATTATGTGTGTAACAAGCACCCAAACTAAATTATTCCGTTGCAATATTCAAAATGTCAGCCCCCCAGCCACGGACGATGGTTTTGAATGGGCCTTCACCCCTTGGATTATAGCTTCGATTTTATATTCCAAATTCAAAGTATAGGTCCCTAGTACTGAGCTCTGATAGCCTTGCGATCCACCCTGCTGTTTTAGGATTTATAAAAGGATCGTATTTTAGCATTATTATTTACAATACAACAGCCAAACAATAGAGCCTGGGACAACTAGCAGGATCATTGTATCGGTCGCCACCCGGTTCTAAGGCCAGCTATTATTGAAGAGAAAAAATACAAGTTTGTCTCCCCAAGAAAGACGAGCGCAATTGGTTTTGACCAGCATATATTTTTTTTGGTGTTTACTCACTGAAATGAAAAAAGTGGGCCCCCAAAATGCATTTAAAAACGCATTTCGCATTAGCATTTTTTAAAAAAAAACAGAATGTCGGCATTGCGATTTTCTCATTGTCTTTATGAGACAAATGTTTTTTTTTTTTGTCAACCGCACTATTTGAAAACCCTCTCGATGTGATGCATCACATATATTCGAAACCCCCTAAGGCGTGGTTAGCGTGGTTGACTGCGTTACTCTCAGAGGATTACACTCAGACAGCTTTAACGGTTTATGTTAAAGGTGGCTTGTTCCATTTTTACGTGTATTGTGTTCTCTACTTGATATGATGAGCCTGGCACCGACATGACACCCCATCAAGTACAGTGGGAAACAAACTTGCGGTTTTGATGGTTTTAAGAGATGCTCTAATTGCCTAATTTGAACTAATCAGGTGTAAGCATTCGCTGTTTTTTGTGATCAAGTATGTAAAAGTGATGTATTGTCTTTTGTTTATTATTTGTCAATTACTGTCAAAAAATCACGAATTTTTAAATTTGAAACGAAAAAGGAAAAAACTCTCCCCTTTCTAAAAAAAGAAAAGAAATATCTCTTCCTTTCCAGAGAGTACGGTAAAAACATCTCCCCTAAAAATACCTTTCCCTTCCCCAAAAGAAAGAAAATGCTCTTTCCTTTCTCAAACAAAGAAAGATAGGAAGCACTCTTTCTTCCATAAAAAAAGAAAATCCTCATCCCCCTCAAATAAAAGATAATTCCTTTCCAAGACGAGATGTTGTATCGTCTTATCTTAGCTATCAATATGAAGTTGCGACTTAATATAAATCCTCATGAATAACATTTTCAATGAGATAGCTAGTTCGATCTTCGAAGAATTCGATCTTACGGTAGGATATTTCCATTGCAACCCGCAGCCAGCACCCTCTGGAATGCTCGGTGCTCCCGCACAAAGAGGATTGATGATTACGCAAGTCATCAACAATAACTGCATCTACAGCTGTACAAAATAGCTTATTTGTCTGCTAGCAACTTTTTATATGCAAAGATGTAATTTCTATGAAAATCTTAAAGGTACGTGTCCCGATCGTCTTTGGGACCCCCCGATTTACCCGGAAATAGTATCGATTTTGATATCAGATGAAAGGCCGTATTTTCCTCATTCTCGTCCTGAAATTTGAGCCCTCAAATCCATTTTATTCCCAAGATATAAACAAAAAACCGCGGTTTTAGTGGTTAACCACCAATACACAGCATTGAATAGGGCTTTGCAACATTAATTATTGCGTCTACCATCATTTCCCACGGTACTTGATGGGGGTATGTGCAAGTCTCAGGAGGCTTCATATCAAAAGTAGAAAACACAATAACATAAATCGGAACAAGGCACCTTTAAAATTTTCAAAGTAATACAAACGTGAGTTGTTACCGTAATTATCTGAAGGCATGGTATTATTTTGGTATTTGGGGGTAAAACCACATGGAGCAGACGTTAGAGAGGAGCGTTATTACAGACATTACGGTAGTGTTTCTTTATATCAAGGATTTATTCGAGAAAATTAATTTATAATGGATCATTATTCATTTAATATTCACAATGTGTACCGCATTGGTCCTTGGTACAGTTATTAAAGGACTAAATGGCGTCTTATGGACGACAGAACGCATATATCGCAATATGGGCGGATCCGTTGAATACGAAAGACGCTCCGGATTAAAAGCATGTTTTCTCAGCTCACACCCTATTTTCTGCTAGTAATGTGTGCTTTGAGGGTATATCCTATACTATCCCCTGATTTGTCAATGCCTTTAACTGTTCTTTAAGGGTGTTTCTTCCTTTAATTGGGGAATTGCAAGGGCGATTAACACGCTCTTTAAATGAATTTTTATTCGGAGGAATCGATCGCCCGGGTTCTATTGCAAGGGATTGCAAGGATTAAAAGATGATCTTGACCTAATGCATTCACTATATCATGTTGGTGTTTGTTGTATAAAAAACATCTCATATTATTTCATGGGCTGAAAAAATTAAAGAAATCGGCATGAAAAATACGCTAGATATGGCGAGTTTTGTAAGCACACCCCCTTGTCTCCATTCAATGGGATTACACACATTAAACTTGTGTTGGGAGAATATACAATATCATGATGCCTTTGTCAACATTAATAAATTAATGTTACATTTTCTTGATATTTCAAATACGGATTAATCAATGAATATATTTATACCAATGTGTCAAATGATATGGACCAAATCCCCCTGTTGCAAGTCACCTGTTGCAGAGCAATGAAACAAGATCTTCCCATGTTAAGATATTGCTCAAGAGTTTAGTCCTTATTGAATAGGTTGTATCTATACTGGAATCAGTAGGTAGTGTTGAAAAACCCTTTTATGACACATCAGTATTAATTGGTGAGATTTTGTGTGAAATTAACCCCTTGAGGATTATTAAAGGATATTATGTCTATTCATAGATCAAATAAACAAGATAGCACGTGTCATCATTACTGTCATAATGCTATACCCCGGGGTATACCCCGTATATCGCATATGCATTAACGTAATTATCTTGGTTAACTGTATAAATCCCATTGGAATGGAGGCAAAGGAGGTGTGCTTACAAAAATTTGTCAATATCTGGTTATTTTTCCGTCGATTTCTTTCTTTTTTCAAAACATTTGGAAGTATATTAGATTTACTGTTTATTAAAAACAACAAACAATCTAATGTATCAGTGGATTGTATCAAGGTCAAGATCTCTGCAAATCCTGGCACAATTTTTTTGGATTCACGTAGTATGATGAAATATCCCTAAGGACGTTCCAGATGGTGTCTTCATGGTCATTGGAGTATCCTTGCGAGAAAACACCAGTGCATGCTTAATTTTCGTAGAAGAAGTAGGACTATTTAAAGCCGCATGTTTATTATTTTGCGTTATGCCACAAGCGCGAACTTCGCTCCTATCCTGTACCGAAGTTTGCAAGGATGAGGCTTGTGGCCAGGACTGGCTGAAATACGTGATGTTTGTTTTTTCGCGGCTTCTGTTTCGGTATGCGTGCGGCGTTGGTATAGCACAGGGAATAAAAATAAAGAAGTAGCTTTCTAGGAATGCTGTTCAGTCGTGTACCTTTTCGGTATAGTATAGTAATATCTGGGATTTTTTCGAAAGGAATACTCAAGTGACTATAAACCCACATGTGCCAATAAAATTCATGCCAATAAATTATTCACCATACAGGTTTACATGCATTCTGCACATGACCCTAACAGCACCCTTTAAACCCACCATGCGCCTAATAAGCGTGTCCTTAATTCATAAACATTCCATCTGCACAAATCCTTAATCCTCCATGCAAACTACACACACACCTTTCATCCATTGTTGTTATTGTATGGACGTATAAATGTCAAACCAAATAGGCCTTAGGAATTCCATAAACAACGTTTTTCGACAATAACTTAGTTATAGAGAAAACACAACCTATGTTATATCGACTGATGAGATTAGGTTTTTTTTGTGATAAACGTTAGGTCGACAAAACGGAAAGAATGTTTGGAAAAACGTAGATTTTATCAATGAAAAATTGAGTTTCAAGTGGAAAAAACTCAGTTTATTAGTATATCGCCGAAATCTAAGTTTATCAATTGTTGAAAACACAAAGTTTTTCCAAACTTTGGGATTTCTTGAGAACTTTTATCACTGAACTACAAATAGTTGAAAAAGGTGTTTTTTTATCACGCCAAATCAGGTTTATCAATTTGAAAAACAAGTTTTCTTTATGAAGATTTTGCTGTTTGCAATACTTTCATTTTTAGTGACGGCAACATTGAATATTTCAAAACACGAAAAATTTCTATTCACATGATCTTGCAAATATATGCTAATAATATTTGTTTGACTTTAGAAATTCTTATCATGTGAATGAGTCAAGAGAGCGCCCTCAATTAAATGCAAAGTTCAATCAGGGGGGGTAGGACACGATCAGCTCGATTTGGGCATTGGGGATTTCCAAACGGAATTTGGGGAACTGCTACGTTGATTACTATGCAGTCTCGGTCCCAGTGACATTAAAAAAAATCATATTTAAACCTTTGTTCAAAAGATCTAGTAAATATCATGATAAATAAGAAAAAATATTGACTTCAAAATCCGTCGGGGTCGCTGGGGGGGATTAACCCCGCTGCAAAAATAGTGTAATTTCCCAATAACGGGCATTTAGATTTAAATATTCGTGACCAGGCCTAGTATTTAGTCACGTCTGTGTGTAACCGTTCGATATTGCGTCAGAGCGGCCCTCCTACATTAAGTCTTTGAAAAGACTAGCACCCGGGGTTGATGCCGTTTTGAATTGCTGTTGGGTTAGGGTGGCATGTCCTACCCCCCTGAGTCAATTTTGTTACTGGGCATTTTTCCGAATTATAATTGTTTTGTTTTGATTGTAAATATTGGCAACTACTGATAATAAAACAGAATTAAAGCTTAAATCTAATGCCAATGCCAATTTTAATAATCTGTCAAAATGGAAAATCAAGTGAAAACAACTGGTTATGCAACACAGTACCAATGGGGGATTACTTCCGGGACTACTTTGACTTCCTAAAATCACGAGGAAACATGAAAATGGCCCTGATTTTCTACTGGTCTACCCGCTCGCGCCTAATGAGAATGGTCAAAAGCTGGCATTTGCAAATTATGGTGACCGAAAACGCTGAATTTTAGGCTGGGTTGTAAACCAGCTCTATGGACCCTGTATCTCCGCCCGCCGAGGGTCATTTGATTTTTTCGACCTCTGTAACACCATAAAATGTACCTTTAACTGATTTTTTTAACAATCTCTGAGAAGGTGGGGTCCACACCTTGGTGTTTTGGTATGGAATGACCTAGAGTAACAATATGTTTGTTCTTGTTACAATGGTCGTTTGACATCGGAATAGAACCTTAAGGCTTAAGTTGACGATTTGAAGTCAGCCAGTGTTATCACTTCTTTCTCGCCAAAGCGTGTTCCTGTGGTAGCAATTAGTTCGGACATATTACAACACGTCGTCATTAGGTCAGGGTGATTACAAGTCACATGTGTGAATTCGCTCAAGGCTGCAAACGTCACTATTGGCTACTTTAACATGTGTCAGTAAGAGTGCCACATAAATCTGTATAAAAACAAGAACCATTTGGTGCTGGGCACCAATTGTATGCCCCTCCCCGCATGGCAGAATTATTTAAAGCATCCGAAAATAGCCAAGAATTGAGAGATAATAACATTTTCTCAAACAAAAAAATGCTAGTGTAGTGACTTTTATTGAAACTGATGGTATAAATAAATAGTGGTATCGTAAACTTAACTCACGTTCACTAGTACTCTTGTTTCAAGTTTACTGTAGTACCTAAATATCGACTCGACCATCGTAACTGATGCCAGCTGTCAATAAATTGGTCAATATTTCTGACTATGCAATGTATAACCAGGCACTGCTGGCACTTCGCCCAACGGTGTGTAGAGATCAGTGTTAATTGACCCCACTTCAACACGTGGAAATAGATCCTTGTACAGATCCAATATAAAAATTTGTATAAAAACACTGAAAGACAATCTATCTCACACTGTATCATCATTTTACTTACAAAAAAACTATTTTGTGTTTTGCATTATATTTTCCATGTTCATCACAACCATTAGTAATTTTAGCACTGTTCTCATTTTCAATTGTCATGAAAATTGTTATGACCAAGGCGCTTCAGGCTCATGCAGCAAAATCCATGTCCTGTCAAGTTTACCACATCATAGCCCGCGCTCCCGCGCGGGGCAATTACCAGCACCCCCCTCCTCGACGCTTTGGCATTTTTTATATAATGAAACATGCATCTGTATATTTTATAGGCATAAAATGCTTTATTAGTAGTAAATGTGGGAAAGATAAAAAAAAGTTGTCAGCAATGCAGTACGGGGTATATTCTAATTCCTTACGTATCGCGAATACTGGTGCGATGTAAGATTTATTTTCAAGAAGATAGCTGTCATGGTTGCTTTAAAGAGGTATTTCGCGATCCACAGCCTCGTTCTCCACTCAACGAATTTTAAAAATGAGATTCTCTGAAAAAATGACCCCTATTTTCTGCATCGCTATGTTGCCTATCTTAGTTAGTACTTATACTTGTAGATCAGTTTCCGCAAGACACCGTAAATTCTTCATCAGGGAACTCCTTTTTTGGAGAAAAGTTGCGTTCATAATTGCTATGGGCAATTCCCAAAACGTTTATACAGGGGTTTATACTTTCGAAGATATGACATCGCACCAACAACACAGAATATTCTCTTGGAACAATCCTACTTTTTATACCTCATGATGCATGATAAAAACTTACTGGGACTGACCAGTATAACTACTAAGCACAATATATTGAAAAGTAAAGGTAAATGTCCTACCTCCTCCATTTTTGTAGCACAAGTACGGGAATCTCCAGACATTTCCCAAACCTACAGCAAAGCCAATAGAATATAAGCAATCTATTTTGGTTACCCCATTCCCTCTTCGCCTTTTCTTGTCGCACTTTCCTCGGCAACTGTGTGCAGGTACGTTGCCTGGTCCAAACCCCGAGCCTAGACCTAAAGAATATCTCTTCTCATCAATAGAATCCTTCTCCGGGGCATCAGCGATAGAAACTTTCTTCTGTGACGCATCTACAGATACTTTCTTCTCTGACATATCCATAATGAATGTGCAAGTTTATGTCAAAATAGCACGGAACATCAGCTATTACTTTAGCAATGCCAACAAGTAGATACTAGTACGTAACGCGTTTATGCTATGCTCGCTGTCCAAGTTTTACCCATTGACAACTTTTCGATACCAGTAATTGATAGTCACACTGTGACGTGAAAACTCACCGGCTAGCCGCTGTGACACAAACAGGACCACGCGTATGACAGGGAGCTGGAAATTAAGGGGTTGCACTATAATGGTTTAAATGTATCTTTAATTGCCTATCACTGATACAAAGACACAGTCCTCTCAAGCCCCATTGTCAAACAATGGACCACCATTCCCCTTACTTTTGGTACTAAGCATTTAATAACGAGTAACTTCCCAATTTTATCCACCTGAGCAACTTTAAATTTTTGCCGTTGTACAAGTGCAATTGATCCCTTTTATTGATTTTTTTAACGTTACACTGTTAAAAATTTCCGTAAATTAAGAAAACAGATTTTCCGTAAAACCTGTTTTAGAAAACAATAAAAATAAAAAACAAAAAAACATACAAATGTTAATTTACGGAAATATTTCAAAAATTTCTGGCAGCATATTCCGGATTTTTTTTTCGTTCCGTAATTTTAAATTACGGAAAAATTATGTTAAAATACACATTTGTTTCCATAATATGAGACAAATTTCTGTAAAATTACTGTCAAAGTTCCGTTATTGACAGAAAATCTGTAAATTTACCCCTAAAAAGGTCTGGAAATACTGCTGCCAGAAATTTCCGTAATTGTACGAAAATTTTCAACAGTGGTAACTCCAAGACTTTAGGCAAGCACCAATTGCAGCATTAAATTCCAGGGGTCCCTCTCCGGCTGTCTACAGATTTAATCACTCAAAACCTTTCTACTCGAGATGTGTTACAAAGGTCTGCGTTCTGCAATCTGCAAGTCCAGAGCACCAAAGACAAAAGACAAAGGCAAATTCTTTGGACATGGTCCTCTGGAGGAAATACCTTGTCTTCGGAAGTTTTACAGCGGGATTGATTCCGTCAAAATCAAAAGATATTCGCGGATATATTTTCATATACTCGGCGGTATATGTCAGACGTGTACTTGTATGACAAAATATACTTCTGAGGACCTAACACAAAAGAATTTTTATGTACTTAATACAAAAGAAATTCTTTCGAAACAAAGGGCCTCGGTAGTTTAACAATGCAGTTATTCCGTTTTAACAATTGGCGGTTCTTTTAATAGTTCGTGCGCGTGTGTGTGTGCGGGTTTGGGGGGGGGGGGGGTTGTTTGTGGGGATGTTTGTAGGGTGTGTACTTTATATATATATATATTATAATATATAATCATATATAGAGTCAGGGTGGCGCTATGCGGTAAGTTATCACGCTTGCCATGTACGCAAGTGACCCGGGTTCAAATCCCGGCGAGTGTTTAGTTGAGCTTTCTTCTCTCTGATCTTCTGGCATTCAAATTGACTTGTTCTATTATTGTTTTAGGCCGTAGGCCAGTAATAAAAATACTTAAAATTGGTATGTGCGTACCTTAGCAACCATGCATGCTATATATATGAATATGATATATATGAGATAAGAGATATAGAAGATATATAATATATAAATATTATATATCAAATTTATACTTTCCTCAACATATGATATGAAAAATTAAAAAAATTAAAAAAATTAAAAAATATATATAATATATATATATATATATACATATAGTGAAATATATCTATTATTATAGAATATATATATGTATACTAATATAAATATAGTGTGTGTGTGTGTACGGTGCGTGTGTATAACAATGGGCCTTAACCTTTTCCTTTACCTTGGTAACCAAGCAGTTAAAACTATCCCTTTATTTTTTTTTTACAGGCGGTTGTTTTAATCTCATCAGGAAAAAAAGGTGCGTCCTCGCGCGCGTGTGTGTGTGTGTGGAGGAGGAGGGGTATGTGTGTAGGCCTATGTGTGTGCTTGTGAGTATGTGCGTGTGTGTGCGTGCGATGGTTTGATTGTGGGTGTGTGTTTGGTGTGTGTGTATCCTCCCAATACATTACTTTAAACTTAAAAGGAGTTTTTTAATTACCCTCACTACCGAAAGTCACTAGAACTCAATGAGCTGAGGCTAGAAAATACATGACGTCATCGTATCAACACTCACATGGGCACGAAATCGCTGGCCGGCGGGTCAGCGACTCCTTTGTGGTTTGCCATTCCTGCTCATGAGAATGGTGGTGCCGGAGGCCCCGGGTTCGAATCCCGCCACGGATGTCCAATCTTCTTTAGCTTCTATCCATATACTCCTTTCCCTATCTGGCTAGAAACCAAAAGACCGTTAGGGTTAATATGTTTTAGAATAAGAAGGTCAACATGTTGTTTCACACGGAAGGTAGGCGTGTATGATGATAATTAACAGTTCATCTTGATACAAATATAGCAATAGTCGATTATGATTAGTACCAGCACAAATCAAACATTTTAATTGACTTCAAATTCTAGTAACATACACAAGATAGTCATTTAATGTCAACTATCCGTGGGCCTGAGTGCACAAAACTATATGCTTAACGCCGCGCCTGTGTGAAAAGAGTATTTGTTACCTTCTCCAAACAGATTAAACCCCACTCAAATAATTAATATTGTCATTAGATACACAAAATACATGCGATTAGAAGAAATGGATGATGTGTTTTATATCGGCCGATATTTTATTTTAATTCCGCCCCCGTGATCAAACGGCACTCAAACCACTCTTGTACAACTCTTAATTCATCCCCGAGGAACATTAACGAAACTACCCCAACACTTGAAATAAAAAAAAAACACGTTGTATTGCAAATCCATACAAATGATTATTCAATGGGCGTTGTTCAACGAGTACCGCATGAAACTCAAACACATTTTAATGGAAGGCACTGTATAAAGGTAACATTTGAAGATGTTAAGCAACAGTGCTTGGCTACTGCCGACCTGCGTATTTATATGAACTGCTAAAATATAGTGGTATGCACACAATAGGCCGTGTTGGTGTGTTGATCTACCGGCGTGTTCACACGGTCGGAAGTTAGCTTAAGGGGTTTGACAATAGGATGACATTTGAGTCCAACTTTGATCGCCAATTTTTTAAGGAAAACTAAGAGTTAGCACTGTTATACATGAGGCAGAATGACTATTATTCATAATCCTTTGTTTAAGTTAACACTAGTTTTGTTTTTTAAAGCGACACCTGGCACATTTGAAAAAGCGTGCGCCTTACATTTTCCAATATGAATTTTCATTGTATAAGCTTTTATATACCGGGAAAACATCGTCATAGGCCCACGGTGGAGCAGATGAAAATTCTTGGAATCGATAAAAATTATATAGCGCCCTCTTGCCAAATCATAATATCCAAATCACTTGTTAAAAAATGACCAAAGGATGACACTAAATGTGTTGATCGCTATAGGGCGCTTTCGCGGAATGTCAAAGATTAACTTAGCAAGACTTGTCCTCCAGAACAAGGGCCTAAGCAAGAGGAATCACTTACCGAAATATCTTGAAATTCAGGTGCATGAAGCAGGTGCATTTATTGTAATCTTCACATGCCTGATTATCTGGAGAACCAAGAAAAAGCACATTACATAATTTACCTTCCGTGAAAGGGGCCCGCCCGATAAACCTGACGGTAGGTGGAGAATTCGAAAGTGACGCCCATAGTGAAAATGAAAAAAACAATACATTACAAAGCGAATTATCCATTGTTGAAATCAGTAGATAGAACCTGTGAGATTATGTCTTTGATTTAACGTAGGTTATCCGACATTATTACGGACAGGACTGATTACTGCCTCTTAACTTCGTATAAATTTAACCTTTGGTGACATGTAACAGGAAGATTTGTTAAAAAAAAGCTATTCCCATTCTCCCTTAAGCAAAATAATCGCTTTTATCGGCCTTTGTCGAATTGTAACGTCTTTAGTGATTATTTCTACCAAATACAAATTCAAATGTCATATTGGCAAATTTACGAGTACTGTTTTCGTGAATTAAAAAATGCAAGTGTTCATTGCATTATCTCTATATTTCGGAGAATGCGGGAGTTTTAGATACAAATGTGAAAGATAATTGTTGGCTGAAGTGTTGAATGCAGTTCTTTATTGGGCGAAGTGAAGCATTTGAGAATGATCAGAGATATATTACAAGAGGGTGGTAAGGTAAGTGAGAAAAGTGTTACTTTTTGCTATTGACAGCAAATGCTAAACCCTATTCAAGACACCCAAAGTATCATCGTACATGCATTAGGTCGCCAAAGCTGAATCATGGCGCGAAACAACTGGGCCCGAGGTCATAATCTAATCGTATTAAAAAGCAATTTAACAAAAAAATAGATCATGCTTTCTTTGAAGACAATGTTGGAGTTTAAAACTCAGTGAGATACACACTAATCTATTCACCACGTATTGATTATAACCAACGCGGTACAATAATTATCTATAGATTGTGCAATTCCATCTCTTCTACGCCATGCTCCAAACTCCCGAAGCTGAGTAAATCTCCCAATACATGTTTTGACAGTGCATATTACACGTCCTGGGAAACCCAATAAAGGTTATTTTTCTGCAGATGCGAAAAGCGTAATGTTGTAATAAAATCGTCCAAATTTTTAAAGGGAAAGGCCCGAGTTAAGTCTATAAACTGTTCATCTTGATTTCTTGATAGAATAGTCTCCCACCAATACACCATATGCTAAAGTTTCGCGCCGAAAATTTGAAATCCGGTTGGATAGAAGCGGCAGCGATATTTCTGTAGGATACCAACCCCAGTGCGATACCATTTACACTGATGTGTTTTATTACGACGATTTTTTATAGTTGATTCTAACATTCCTACGCAAAATATTGAGCCTGATTAAATCAAAGAAACGTTTCACGGGGACTCGAACCAAGCAACGTTTCTATCTGCAGTTTTAATCTAATACTCAATGCTATAAAGGACCGATGTGAGCAGGACAATCCTGGTTTTGCGATATATAAAGCCTACACAACCGCTTACTACAACTATATGATAACAATCGATCGACCATGAACTTTGCCGGTGAGACTAATAAGCGTTGTTTCGTGGATGGAAAGGTTATGCTAAAAAAAATAGCGCGAGATAAACCTCGTCAAAGAAGAGGATTATGGTATGCGACCGCTTAATTTGACCCGTTGCATGTATTTATTTTTAAGTATTGCCCCAAAAAAAAAACGACATGCTGCCGACTTGAGTGCGTGGCCGTTTGTGTGTGTGCGCGTCCGTTAATGAGAGACTTGGGTTCTTTACCCAATTCTGCACAAATTATTTTATTATTTAGGACTACAGATATTGAGCCGGATGATGAACTGCGATTTTGCTCTGTTAAATATTGGGTCAGAGCCGCACAGCTGAAAACGTGACTTTTAAAACTCCATAGACTATGGGTCGACCAAAAGGGGGACATTTGGATCATAATTTTCCAAACCCAAAGATTCTTTAGCCCTAAGATTTCACAGGGTAAATGAGAAAAATGGGCTTTCTTCAGAGAGACTACAATATTTTGACAACTTCCGGTGATAGCTGTAGTTCTGGGGACGAGGCTATTTTAAGCGATCGGGCCATTGCCTTTCAAAAAAAAGCGTTGTTTGATTTGTGTTTTTTTTTTCTTTTCAAAAGTTTGAGGTCGGAGTTTTTGAAGGGGTCGGTCGCAATAGCTTTTGGCGCCAAATCACAACATTTGAGTTAGTCAAAATTGGATAAAAAAATTGGTTTGTTCACCCTCTCGCAAGAATTGGCCGTTATCTGGGAGAAATATTAATTTCAAAAACATCGCTGCTAGGACTACAAATTGCAAATGAAAATAAGAAATGGCATCAAAACATACATCATAACATGAAAATTTCTCTAACGTTCTACCATACACAACATCAATTGACAGTCAGTGAAGGCCTATAGATGTAGCACATCATGCTTTCTTCAATCTAACCATCGCTCAGTTGATAAAGCTTAGCGGGACTAGTTGAACGAATGGTCCCAGGTTCAAATCCTAAACGGTCAGTGAATTTTTCCCACTGACTGCCAATTATGATATGGTGCGGTTAGATGTCAAGAATTCTCCTGTATGTTATACTCGATTCGCGCTGCTATAGGAGCTGGGGAAAAAGTTTTGGGGTCATATCCATTAGGTGAAATAGGAAGAGAAACCAATTTTAATCCATCCAAGAACTCGCTTCGCTGCCTAACATAGAACGTGACTGAAAGGAAAAGGGCCAAAGTAAAAAAATGTTGTTTACGTACTTTTCTGAATTGAAACGTTGTACTATTTTAATACAATTGAATTTATATATACAAAAAATCAAATCATCTTCACTGGTTAAAAAGGGTTTAGTTAATTACAACGATTTTCCTTTTCATAGTTTCATGCGAAAACGCTTAATACCTTTGAAGATTAAAAATGTTAAGAAATTTGATTGCAGTGTAAGTGTATGGCATTAGAATGAATTAAAAAGTATATTTAGAATTAAACATAGTAAGCATGGAAACTAATTCTTACTGAGCACTATTACATGGTATGTTCTACGTCGTGAAATCCTTCTTACTCTTTTCCCCTAAATGTACCCTGACAAAGACATTCACCCCGAATTCATTTTGCGTTTTTACGTCTAACAAGCCAATGTTTTAATTTCCAAAACATTGATACAACGTGCTTCAACTATTATAGAACTACGTTGGACATCTATAAGTCGACATTGATATTGTATTGGTCGTATAGTAAGTAACGTATGCAAGTAATGACGAGGGACCGATCCCTGTGGCGACAGCGAAAAAACCATTGTTGCCATAATAGGATCAGAACCTGCCATATTATGAGGTAGTATTTCACATATTAACGTACATTACTTTTACCAGTGACCCTTTATGGTTTGACCACTGCATATCGGTTGAACGTAGAGCCACACCAGTATTAAGAACGCCACGGACTAGGTGTGACTTCCAAAGTTAAATAAGCTGTGCGCCCATCACAAACAGTTCTCACCGTAAAAAAGTACAGGTCGTCCCTATATCAGCGCGAATCGATTAATTACCCACACGTTTGAACTTCTTTCTTAACATTCGTCGATATTGGGGAACATTTTTACTGGGAAAAAATAGGCTAAGATCGAACCTGTAACTTTTTTGTAATGTAGATGTACTTGCGGTGTTGTTTTTTACCTTAGAGATTTTAAGATCGGTTAGTATTGTCGACAGCAAACTTCAGTTATGGCTTTTTCAATTTTGAATCTTTGGACGAATAGCAGTTTGTTTGGATGAACAGGTACTCCCTCAATACTGTGAGAGATTAGAACGAACCCTGCAATACAAGTGTGAGACGATTACATTTGAGTTTCAATGGAGTAGAGTCATTCGTTCATGCAAAGCCAGGACAACGCGCTGGCAAAAAATAACAGTTTTTTACATTTCGTATTAAACCTGTACTCCCCCAAAAAAAACACCAAATAAAAGTTAGCATATCCAATTCAATCATGGCAGTGGAAAAACGGTACTTGTTCGACAAGTTATTCCACCTTTACATTTATTCAATGCATGACTTTCATACTGTAAAATAAAAATTGTGGTATTTTAAACTGATCTATCCAACGTTAATCTTGCTCTTTTGAAATCTGATGATTTGGTTTCCCGTACTCTGGCCAGACATGGGTGTTCTTCGAAACATTGTTTTGAATACCTTTATCCCGAAGGTAGGGTAGCTGTGTTCAGAAACGCTCCTACTGTACCACGTTGGTTAATCTAGCAAATGAATTGGATAAATCTCTCTTACCTTTTTCTTAATCCTTTCTTTTTTTCGAATCTTAAGGCAAAACGATGAAAAAAGGACTGACTCAGACACATATGCAACCAAAAAGTGGCCATGGATTTCAATGGGGGAAAAGCCAAGAGCTACCTGGTATTTTTTTTTTGTATTATTGCTTTTTGGCCTACTTTTTTCCCGCAGAGGGTCAATGTTTATTTTTTTATTCTGACAACTAAAAACAGATGAAAAAACACAAATGGGCAAATTGCATAGACCTGTAGGGCGAATCTGATTTTAACAAGCAATATACGTGGCTGAACCACTTTAATTTCTTCTTAATATGGCGACAATTAAGGCATTTCATATTTTAATCAAGCATAACTAGAAACCAACATCTTCCCCGTGATAATAATAACGACGATGGTGAATCGGATTTAAAGATTTAAAAACAATGGCGCGGTCGTCACGATAAATCGCTCATTTAAAACAAAAAACCGAATGTAGACTCGAATTAAGCAAGTTATACGAGCCAGAGTCCAATGCATTACTATTGCAGCGTGGTTTCAGGTTTTGGTTGAATGAACACTCTCCATACTAGGTGTGAACGATTAGTCACAAAACCTTTATAAAATTATAAACGATTAGGATTCGCATGTACCAGTCAGTTCATTGAAGCGAACCTAGACACCTCGCTGCCAATTGATGCACTTGGTTCACCTGAAAAGTTCAGATATTTCGCCAAGTGATTCTTTGCTTGGCTGTTCTGG